>BCLH01001213.1:76048-97660 GCA_001602315.1 Zoysia pacifica
CCACCGCGCCGGCGCCGGAGCTTGCCCCGGCGGCGCCCGCGTCCCAGGGCAGGGGGACGAAGGGCGGGGGAGGCGGGTGCATCATGGGCGGCGGCACATAGCCCGGCTGGGAGAGGGAGCCCATGTTCATCATCCCCTGGGCCATCTGCGCCATCTGGGCCATCTGGGCCATCTGCGCCATGACGGACATCTGCAGCTGCGGCATGGCCATGGGCATCATCATGCTGCTCATCCGGCTCATCACCTGCACCTGCGCCTGCAGCTGCTTCAGGTAGTCGATCACCTCGTCCAGCATCGACGCCTTGTCGGTCTAACAGTAGCCAATGTTATCATGTTAGCAAACAAGACACCGCCTGAAATCTCTTCTGATTCAGCTAGCTCCATTGAAGTATCGATCGGGTCATCTGAATGGAAAGAACCGTGACCGGCTCACCTTGCTCGAGTTTGGGACGAGCTTCTGCAGAGTTTTCATCTTCTGGTTGATCCTGTCCCTTCGTTTCTGCAACGCAACAAAAGTTCAATGTCGCGGCTTCAGATGGTGCACAGTGACATGGATCATGGCCCAATCAACTGCATCGACGCCCACAGCAACTTCGAACGACAAACTCGACATGTTTGATGTAGCCAGATTAACGGAACATGTCGAGACCTTTCAGCTTTGCAACCAACAGATCAAGATTCCGAATGAACTAGACTAAAGTACGGCGTGATATGGACGTTGAGCTGCAACGTCGCATCGGCATCTCATATTCTTGTGCCAATGACTAGGTCAATGAACGCCTATCGTGAACTGTGCGATGGCTATGTGGCACTTGCCTACACACCACACAATGTTGTTTGCTTGCTCGGGAATAATAAAGTAAATAGTGTAATTAACAGCAGCACTGATAAAACGACAATTGAACTCCAACATAAGTACAGAATGGCAAGTGGGCTCCGAATAGTAAAACTGCCGCAGTAATGGCTACTTGCATAAAATACTTAAGATCCGTTTGGAACGTAGGAATTTTACAAGAATTAGTTTAATTTCACGTGAAAAAATGTAAAAATAAAAAAATATTCTTTATTCCAAACAGAGTCTTAAATGATAATTTTTGCAAGCAGAGAGCTATCCTATTGCGGTGATTGCTATTTGTATCGGTACTTGGAACATACGAAAAAGAGATATGGTGATATTTCTCCAAGTACTTTTAGTGACATTTATCTGTGTTAATAAACATACAATAATAAATATTGGGTATTGAGGAAAAAGTTGCTTGGAAAGGCGTATGTACATGTCCCAAATATCGCTTATGTAGGACTGAAGAAATAATTACAGGGTGCGTAGTAGATTAGAGAGAGAGAAGAGCAGGTATTCGACTGCCGTAGAAAGGGGAACTAGATGTCGTCGGATTTTGTTTAAGCAAAAAAGGTAAAATAATTGGGCTTTGGTGGTCAAATTGAACATTGAATTATCTTGTAGTACTAGCTTACATTAAAAACTGAAAAAATCAAAGAAATTCCTATGTATAAAAGTGTACTCCTATGCTCGAACGTGCTTTATAAGTACGGCGGCTTATCCAATTCGTGTATTCTAGAGCACTGAGCGAACCAGAATGGAGATAGTTTTCTTACACGCTCAGATTCGTTATGGATGGCAGCAGCTCGGCTCCTCTTGGTGGAAACGGAAGACCTCATTGCCGGCTCGCCGTTGATCACCACGTTCTCCCCCTCGTCGCACAAGCCGTCCCTCTTCGATTTTGAGAACCACACATACATGCAACAATTGATGCAAGACAAACAGTAAGCTAGCTTACACAATAATATATGTGAACTGTTAGCACGTAACAAAACTATCTTCATGTTGTG
Source organism: Zoysia pacifica (assembly GCA_001602315.1). Classification (NCBI taxonomy): domain Eukaryota; kingdom Viridiplantae; phylum Streptophyta; class Magnoliopsida; order Poales; family Poaceae; genus Zoysia; species Zoysia pacifica. The sequence goes on from BCLH01001213.1 coordinate 77,897, forward strand.
ATGTGCAGGTGCAGTACTTATTTTAGGCTCATGCAAATCGGCCGAGAAATGCACGAAAAGAGACGTGTATAGATTAAGATTAACAGGCAAAGTGATCAGTAAGCAGTTTGCCTGTGACCGAAGGCTAAAGCAGCGTGAGTCGCTGGCCCCTCCGCTGATGCTGGTGTTCTCCGTGTCGGGGGATCCCTTATTGTCGTCCCGGTCCAGCGACGTGGAGTTGTTGGTCGTCGTGGTGAACCCGCACACGTCATCGTCCCCGATGCCGCAGGCGGCGTCCAGCTCGGGCAGCGCGCTCTCGCCGCGGCGTCCCGGCGCGGTGCTGCCCTGGCTGGCGCACACCAGCCCGTGCCCGTCCTCGCCAACTCCCCGAGCGCGCTTCCTCCGCGCCTCTTCCTCCGCGGCCTGGTCGTCCCTCGTCGCGCACGGCACCAGCGCTTCAGCGGGGAGCGGGACCCCGACCCCGAGCCAAGGCGTGGTGGGCAACGACGGCTGCGCGGGGAAGTGGGACCGTGCGGCGGCCTCGCCGACGACGGCCTCGAGAGTCTCGCGGTCGCCACCGCCTGCTGGTTCTCCTCCTCCTCCTAAAGCCTGCAGCGGCGTCGAAGACGCGGCTGGCGGGCACTTGGTGGGCGCAGGTCGGTTGAGCAGCCCGTGCGACGAGATGTTGCCCTTCTCCCACGTGAGTTCCGCCACGTCGTAGTACTGGTCCGACATGGGCACGACGAGGGGCGAGAACGAGACCCCGGCTCCGTCCACTCCCGCTCGGTGGTGCACGCCGTCGGTCGCCGCCGAGGCCGTGTTAAGCCCGCCTGCCGCCGCGTCGTCCAGGTCCCAGCTCGGCACGCACTGGTTCATCTCCGCAGCGCCCCCGCCACGGCCGGTCGCGTGGCTGCTATATCCTCACGTACGTCAAGCTAACGCGCACTGCAGAGCGACAACGGGACCTCGTGAGTCGTGACGACACGGGCGCGGCGGTTAGCGACGCCGGCAGAGCTCGGTTTGAGCGAGCAGCTAGCGCGCGTGTGGATGCCCGGTGCGGCGGGCGCGGGGATCGGATCGCGCGGAGGAGGAGATACTTAAAGCACTGGCGGCGGTGGGTACGCGGGGTGGTGTGTGGCGGGAGCCATGCAGCGCGCACCGTCGATCGGTGATGGGCGTGACCGGGCGTGCGGATAGGTGGAGGCGGGGGCAGTGAGAGTGACGGCACGGAGGAAGACGAGGCCGCGAGGGGCCTGGGCTTTGTGAGGCGGAGGCGGGCACGTAGCCGCCTCCGCTTCCACATGACCGCGCGGCCACCTTTCCCAATCCGACGAGCCGGCGCTGTTTCGCGCGACGATTTTTACGCGGACGTGCTAAGGCAGATTCAGCGCATGGCGGGCGGGCTGGCGTCGGTAGGATCGATGTGATAGCCATCGAGTGGTGGCGCGGAGGCGGCTGGCCTGTTCATCTCTGGTGTTGCTGCCAGTCTTTGATTTGTTGCGCCTCGACCTGGTACTGCTCCCAAATTTGGCGGGGGCCATGCTGCCCTACTGCTGGTATCTCCTCCAGTCCTCCTTCGACCTGATACGTCTACCCACAGGCGCAAAATTTTCTTTTTTTTTTAAGAGGACTTCTATTGAAGTACTACCTCTATTTTAAAATATAATATAAGCATTTTAAAGTTTAGATCAAATCAAATTTTTTTTTAATTTTCACTAATAATATTTTAAAAAATATATAATTTTTTATATAAAAAATATTTTTATGAAAACTTATTTCATGATAAATTCAAAAAATATATATTTTATAATTAAATATTATTAATTCTACATTATTAATAATTAAAGTGATAAAAGTTTGACTTTGATTAAACTTAAAAATACTTAAATTTTGGCACTGATGGAGTACTAGACTCATAAGCAAGCTTATTATACAGCTCAATTCGGAGTACATTTGTATATCTACGGTCCCAATCGGAGAGATGTCTAGTTGAGCTTTTTTTTAAATTACATAAAAGAAGATTTAGACCTTGTTCTTCCTTTTTGATGATACCCTTCTGCCTTTCTACTTCCATGGCTTCATCCATGCTGCTTGTTGGTGCTGCAAGGCACTTCGACTCCGAGATCAAATTCTTCGCTGTTGCTGCCTCATGCTGCCTGATTTGTTCTTTTCTCTTCTAGTATGTCTTTTTCCACTACTCAGGCTCGTATCAAATTTCCACGGTGCTGACTGCTGACATAAGGACGATGAACCCGGCATGTCTTGCGTACTCACAAATGAACATATTGCCTGCGGCTCAAACTTTTCCGCTATGCTTCAATTCTCCAACAGGGAGAGAGTGACGCTGACGGGCTGGACCTTATTTTCCTTCTGAGAACGATACTGTTGGAAGTTTGGATTCTTTGTGTTATCTTTCATCAGATGGAGAAGTACGAACTACTTCAATTAATTTGACCAATCTTTTTTATTTGATTGAAACGAGTTCATTTCCTATGAGTTGTTTTTCTTGGCTCAACAGTATTTTTCTTCAAAAAATCAAGTTTCCAGAATTCCAGGGGATCAGATAAATATTCCAGGGATCAGCAGGAGGACGATTGGTTTTGATTAATTCTGTTCTTACTAGTTTGACCATGCTCATGCTCTCCTTTTTTAGGTGCCAAAAGGAGTTTTAGAAAAGTTTAATTATTACAGATCAAGGTTTTTTTTGGCAGAGCGATAGTCAAAAGGTTAACAAAGTGGAGTATTATTTGCCAACGGACAGATCAAGGTGGTTTAGGCATACAAGTATCGAAATTCAGAATCAATGCTTGCTGAGTAAATGGCTCTTCAAATTGATGAATGGGGAAGGTACGTGGCAAACTTTGTTAAGGCGGAAGTATTTAAAGAACAAAACAATAGGTTAACTGGATAGAAAACCAGGGGACTTGCATTTTCTGGTCAGGACTAATGAAAGTAAAACAAAACTTCCTCAGACTAGTCTCATTCCAAATGAATGATGGACAACAATCTCATTGGGAAGACATCTGGATTAGTAAAGTATCTTTACAATCTAAATGCCTTTCTTTATATAATATTGTAAAGAAAAAGAATGCTACAGTGGCATATGTGTTTGAGACTCTGGCTTAATGTTTCATTTCGAAGAACTTTAAATGAAAACAACCTTCATTTATGGCATGATTTAGTCTCAACAATTGTACATGTACAGTTCAATGACAATGCTGATAGACTACGATGGAATCTACATCAGCATGGTCAATTTTCTGTCCGTTCAATGTACATTGCTTAAATTAATAATGGAGTGATAGAGTGAAATAAAGTGTTAAGTAAAATCAAAGTTCCACTAAAAATAAAGATTTTTATGTGGTATTTATATAAAGGGGCAGTGTTAACTAAGAACAATCTAGCTAACAGAAATTGGGATGGGAACAAAAATTGTTGTTTCTGTTTGGAGAAAGAAAGTATAGCGCATTTGTTTTTTAATTGTAATTATGCAAGGTTTCTGTGGAACTTATTACATATTAGCTTTGGTTTACAACCACTTCAAGTGTTCAGCACATGTTTGAAACTTGGTTAACAGGGTTCGGGTGTAAATTAAGAAAACACATGCTTCTAGGGGCTTCGGCGTTATGCTGGGCTATTTGGTTTAGTAGAAATGATGTTGTGTTTGATAAAGCTCTGATAAAAACTTATATACAGATACTTTACAGGAACATACTGGCTCCGCTTCTGGAGTAAGCTTGAGAAGGCCGACAAAGACAAGAAACTAATAAGAGAAGCTTGCCGGATGTTGGAGATGGTAGCCATGCAGATTTTTGTAGATCATAGATGGAGATTTAGCAACAGAATTTGCTTGTAAATCTCTATTTTACTCTAGACGTTTCTTTTTCAAAGACATAGTTTCGTTTATAATAACAGGCTGTAGCTTCTCATAAAGCAAAAGCCAGCTCCTTTGCCATTATCTAAAAAAAATAAATATTCTCTCTCCCCGCCCCCATGCTTTATGCCTTTTTTCATTTAGGTTCGCTATTAATCACATGTTTATAGCTCTGACCATTAGTGGCTAAAAAAAGTGTCCATGTTATTAGATTCACCATGAAAAAGTAAACTTTTATCCGTCTCCAAACATTGATTTGGGGACAAATTAAATAACTGTTGTTTCTTGATTTCTAAAGCTATTTTAGCTAGGCCAGTCCCCTGCATCCTTTCTCAAAGCTCTTACAGTATCTGGGACCGTATCGATTTGATGATATCACGGACTTCTGTTAGTTATCAAAGGTAACATTTGTTGGCGCCTGACCTGGCCAACACAACAAGAATCCGCCGTTGGACGGCCAGCGGCGTCTTCGTGCTGGTCATGTGAGCACGGCCAGCGGCGTCTTCGTGCTGGTCATGTGAGCAGACGGATGATGTTCAAGCAAACGACCAAAGAATCCTCGCTAACGCGGAGGCCGGACGAACGATTTGTATCAGAAATCGCCAAAGGTTTACTGATTCTAAATGCAAAAATGAAATGAATTTGTTTTTTGACGAACTTCAGAAGGAGTTCGGCCGTATGCCGCAGATATGTATTTATATGGAGGACTGGACTTAGCTAGGGCCGACTGGGCTCAAATGGAAATAATCGTGTGGCACATATATGGTAAGAAGTAGCCTATATAAGGTTTTGGAAATGGCCAGCACGCGTGATCAGAAATTGATCGGCATCAGCACATACCAAATTTAAGTAGCCTTGCACCTACATGGTTTTGAATTTCTGAGAGGTATTGTACGTGGGAGGATTTGAGCAAATGGCAACTTAATCATGGTATGCATACAGAGCACTTTCCCATGTACATAGCAAACGTGCCATAGATGCAGCATCTGATATTTTCTAGCTAGCAAATCAGAGAATTAATGGTCCTTCATGCACTTTAATCTCTATGCCAAATTCGGCTATAAACAGCATTATGTTGAATTTTTGAAGTCGGATGTCCACTCACCATAGATCAGATCAAATCTTGCTACTTACCTGCATTATGTTGAATTTTTGAAGTTGGATGTCCACTCACCATAGATCAGATCAAATCTTGCTACTTACCTTTTTTTTAATAAGATTTCTCTTCCTTATCCTGAGAAGATTTAGTTGATCATGATTTTTGGTTTCTTTTTTATTTTACGAGTATTTTCATGGCGCTATCGCATTACTCTGCCATTTTTCCTGAACAAGTCCACCACAAACGCTCCGGCGTGATCTGGGAATCTTTTACTAATCATGCAGTATCACATCAGCACTTACCGTGTCAGTTAATGCAGGGACAACACAGGGATGACACATGATCATTCTAACCATCACAAAGCTGGTTCCCGGCCGGCGAAGATCTCCATCAGGACAGCGAGCTCATTCAAGTTGATTCGGATAAAGCCACCGATAAGATTTATCAAGAGCGCAGGGCACATGCATGGTGATGTAGCCATCCCTGTACGTGTCGTGTCAAGCAGGAATTCTCCAATCTTGCCTAAAGTTCAGGAGGAGGAGGAGATTTCTAATCAGTTGACTGGTTTAGTTCAAGATTTTGTTTTTTTTTTAAAATGGCTTACTGAAAAGGCCATATCGGAAAGCTCGATTGGCATAAATATCCTTGCACGCAACTGATATTTCAGATCAGAGAGCCAAGGATGGGTACTGTGTTGTTTCACTGGTGCTAATGCCTTGCTGATGCTTTTGTGGTTGACCATTTATTGGTTGAAGTTACTGAACAAACCAGTCCCCACCATGGTCAAAAAACTCCAGCTGCGCTTAGTCCTTGCCTCAGATGGCTCCTGCATCGAATATTCATTCCTGAATCTGAGTAACACAAATAAGCCCCTTTTTGTCCAAGCACTATAATAAGGGTGCGTTTGGTTGGATGGATGAGGAGCCTTTGCAGGAAATGTACCTCAACAGAACCGCTACATTCTGGAGAACAAACGCAAACAGCATTTGAAATCAGCAGAAAAACCTTAAAATCACGTAGGCCCTTTTTACTATGGTATCAAGAAACCATAAATTTAGAAGCTAGCTAGGAATAAAATTTTTAAAACTAAAAATGGCTACACTTTTACCACCGCGAGGAGTGTTCGGTACAGCTTCAATCTGCAGCGGCAGTAGCAGTGGTTGCGGTTGCGAACACTGCTACTATGTTTATTTAAAAAAAAAAATTGTTACATCCAAACACCTTCTCTTCTAAAACCAAAGCATTTTACAAAGTCATAGTATTCATCCAAAAATTTTAAAAATACCTTGTGTTAAACAGGGCCATATTCTCTCTAGAGTTAACAGAGTAGCCTAGCATAGAACATCTGGAAATATCAATATCCGCTTCCAGGCCTTAATACTTGCAAATGGCGGACCACATGCCATATAAATGTGCGGACAGTTTGTAACTGACGCCAGTAATTCATAAAATTACTTAGTGGGATAATAATCTATCAGATTATATAATCTTAGATATTATAATCTATAAGGTAAACAAACAGGATAATTTATAGTAACAGATTATTATAATCTTACGACTAGATTATTATAATCTATGAGGTGGTCATTAAGTGCTTATTTGAGATTATAATCTCTAAAGATCCACTACCCTTGCCAATTTGGAAAAAAAAAAATACCCTCACTGCCACTCCCAGTCGTGATAATTGCTCATTTTGGACTGATCCCCTTCTCTTCTTTCTTTCTCTCCTCTCTTCTTATGTGAATACCTCTCATGATAATCTTCCCAATGCATTATTTGCTAGGAGGATGTAATTTCATTTCCCTACCGTATTTGGCCAACAAAATGATGTATGAAATACAACTATTTGTATTGACAACTTGAACAATGAAATATTTGATACTTTATTTCCTCAAGTTATGTATTGATTTTTTTTAAAGTCATTAAAGCACATTGAAGATATAATCAAGTGAAATATAATCATATAGCAATCAAGGGTATTGTTGTCTTCTAACATATAAAAAAAATAATCTGTATTCAAATAAGCTGGGTTGTTAAATAGATAAATATAGATTTTAATTTAAATTATAATTCAAATTGTATGATTTAAAGATTATAATCCAAATTATACAATCTAGTGGACAAAATATACAGGACCTTAAACATCTTGTTTGCTTGCATTGCATATACCAAACTCAAATATCTCTCTCGCACTGCATGGACCACGGTCCTGCTGCACTGATCAGTTAGGCTGCGCGAGATCTGATCAGATCTAATCCTGAAACATCCTGGACCATTGCACGACGTACCATTGTTGTCTATCCTTTTCCAAGTTTGTTTGTAGCTGCACTGACTTCCAGGCCACAAACACAAATATGGCAGCATGAGCGGAAGGATTTGTTCTCTCTTGTGTTCTCCAAGGGATTTATAGGGATGAAAAACAGATGCGAACAGTCTGTAAAACACCCAAACTGTTTTGATTTTCATATTTATTTTACAAAGCAAAAATGAAAAATACGAATATCAGAAATGAAACCGATCAGAAAGATATCAGGAACCCCAAAACGAAACGATTATAATGGTCATATGTCAATATCGATAAAAAACTAGCACAAAGACAGATTAGCTTATGGCATCCATAATAAGTTTGTAGTCTCATAACATAGATTCATAGAACACATTACTCACACATGATAAAGGGTTTGGGCCATGTTCCACTCATCGCCAGCTGGATAGTTTTTTATTATACCAATAAGAATTGAGGGGGTGGGGGGGGGGGGGAGGAAACAGGATGCAAAGACGAGTGTCCACAGAATTTTAACCAGTAGTTAAAGATAAAAGAAACAATAACAACCTCCGACGCAAAGATGATTTGAGCCTCATAAATACAAGCTTATAATATAAGGCATCGCTCAACATCATTTGAACCTCATGAATACAAGCTTGTAATATAAGCCATCCCTTAGCATCAAATAGGTAGAATTCCACCTAGTTGACACATCATATAAGATACCTTATTTATTTGTATCCAATTCCAACTGCAAAGAAGAGGCTTTTATAGCTAGCACAATTGCTTTGATATTGTTAGTTGTGCCTGAAATTACAGCCAAGCTATACCTAGCAACCAAATTGAGATTGCGGTAAGCAGTCATCACATGAAAGAAAATACCGTCACCAAATTTGCATTGCTCTCATGCATGCAAGTCCACCACAATGTCTTTCACTGTTACTTCATTTGGCATTATCCAAAGTCAAGGCAAATAGATTCTTCCTAATGTACCATTTAACCATAACTTCAGTGAAAATTTGTGACAACTAGCGGCCCATGTGCTGCTTTTGTACTTGGAAGAAACCAATAATTCTCTTCTGGGTATGACAATCATCCAATAAAGGGTATCACACATATATGATTTATTTCAGTATGATGTCCATATATCCATTGTTGCACTAAAGCGGCATTTATCAATTTTTAAATATACATACAACTTTACCTTTGTTTCCAAATACATGCATTATGGTATCCATTCTTACTATAACACGAGGCTTTATTAGAAAGTGGCACGGACAAACAAAGCGGCTCTAGATTTGGTAGCTACTAGGCGGGGCGAAGCAGACAACAAAAAGTTCCAGATCTAACGCCGGTGGCTGACTATGTTGGGCAGGGTGAGGCTGCGAGGCAACAGACGGTGTTGCGACTGGTTGCTGGAGTACAGGGAAGGCAGAGTGAAGACTCAGTGGGGGTGGTGCTATGGAGAGAACGAGGTGTGGAGAAGGTTATGCTTACGATGTGTGTAAGGAAAGTTGGGATTTACACTGCAAATGTGTTTTTAATGAGATTATGAGCTGCTTTACTATAAAGGGCCGTTTAGATCTTTCCATTTTGGATGAATTAAAATCTATTAGATTATTTGGCTTGAAATTTGATATTTCATAACTTTTTCAACTTACAAATAAGCCTATCTCAAATTCATAAGGTAAAAAATAGAAATGGATTCTATAGATCATTATGCTATAATTGGAAGATGAAAATAATTTTATAGATTATTATTCTATAATTTTATTATTTAATTTATAGCACACTCTTCAACTTAGTTTCCTACAAATACAAATGCAACATATAAATATATACTTTGTATGCCTAACAAAAAAATATACAAATATATTTCATATATAACTATATTACTTTAATTAATCTATACTTAAATTGTAATTATTAGAATGAATTCAATTTTAAAGATCGAAACAGGCTCTAAAGGATTAAACAGGCAAAAAAAAAAGGAGAAAATCCCATCAAAATCAGGATCCGAATAAAACGGTTAGGAAAAGTCTAACCATATTTTTCTTATTTTGTTCTCATCCCTTTACCATTTGTAAGATTTTTAAAAAAAAGCAAGGAAAGTTGCGGAATATGATATAGGGGAAGTGGTCAGGATTTCCAATTGCAGGGATGCAATCACACCACGCGTTGGCCTCGCGTATAATCTGTCCACAACCAGGCATGCAGGTTACATGTACAGTCCAGATCGCTAGGCAAAGGAAACCAGTTCCCCCTTGCCGTCCCACCTGTCAGCGGAGTATGTTTTTTAGGGTTGGTTAAGTTGCTGTTTTTCTAACCGGAAAGATTATTCATGCGAAAGAATACAAGGAGCAGATGAATGTTTTAACCGCGAAGCACGATTCATGCGAAAGAATATAACTAGCTTATCTCCCTCAACTGATAATGCGCGAGTTTATGATTCAGCCATTGGGATGGGAGAGAATGCAAGCTAAAAGACCTGTTTGACACGGCTAAAACTTGTCAAGAATCTAACTTATCTTTACCTGCTAAGAGAAGTAGTGGGTGAGAGAAGCAACATAAAAAATAAGCTACCTGTTTGAGAGCCCCTTTTTTCAACGACGCTAGAGCTCCGCCTCCCTGGACAGCGACGCGTGCTCTATCTCCCTGCCCTCCGGCGACGCGTGCTCTGCCCCTTCTCTGAGCCCTCTCCTCGGACAATGCAACAAGCTCCACCTCCCTGACGACGCGAGCTCCGTCTACCCTGACGCGCAACAGGACGTGGGAGCAGGCTGGAGTGGAGGCGCGAGATCCGACGGCAGCACAAGGCGGCGCGAGCTCGTGCTCCGGTGGCAGCGCGAGCTGTGCTCTGGTGGCCGCGCGAGCTCGAGCTCCGGCGAGGCGGCGGGAGCTCCGGCTCGGGCTCCGGCGAGCAGTATGGGTTCCATCCACCGCGTCTCGAACAAGCTGGTCACGAGCGCTTTTTGACCGCAGGTTCGCAGGGTAAATAAAAGAAGCACGTGGGAGAAAAGCGAGAGAATCTTTCCGTTTGGGAGGAGCTGCCGCTTTTTTTTGTTAAGAAGCCGAAAACAATAGGTCCCAAACAGGGCCTAAGTGGCAACTCAGTGAGCCAACACATCGGCTCGCAGGCAGAGGCCTGGTACTCTAGCATATCTTTTTCAGAAACGTCCAACGGAAATTCTCTCCCAGGGTGTTTCACAGGCACTTTGCCTGGTGGATGGAACATGGCCACTAGGCGAACAAAAATAGTAATTTGTGTCAGGAACAGTAGAGTTCTTGCGGGTTCCTTATGCAGATAACGGATGCATTAATCAGTGGCCTCCGCCCGGGAGACCGATTCCATCATCCGCCGCTTTACTTCCACAGGACCTCGCCACCGATTCGAACAGCTTCTCTATTTCTTGGGCACACCGGGTGAAGGACCGACCCCAGAAGCTGTAGCGTGGGTTCTGCAGAAGAGACTCGTTTTCTTTCAAAATTCACTTATGGGCATAAGTTTCGATTATCTAACTTAGCATACCTTAATCAGCTCAATGAAAGTAATCAACAATCCCCAAGGGTGTGGGCGGTTGACAATTAGTCTTTCTAAAAGAACCCTTGTTATTTGCTCCTGGATAATTTCCTGTGTTTCAAATGCATGCGTCATCAAAAAGAGATTATGCGGACACAATAACAAAATAACCCAGTTTCACAGACGGTTCAGCAGGGTCAATTACCTGGTCTGTATCCGCAAACAAGTACAGAATGATGAAGGAAAAGTAGTGGGTATGGCTGTTTGGATAGCGCAGTTGGTTGGCAATTGCATTGAGAACAAGATAGCGACCTTCTGTGTCCATAGTCAATATAAGATTTCTGAATAAATCAGTAGCAGTTTCAATCTGGAACATATCCGGTTGAGAATTTTGGTTAATCTGCACTGATGCTGACACATTCGCTTTGTTCTGCTGCAATTGTTGCACAGCCTGCGTAGTTTAATACCAGTTTAGTGTATTGAAATTTGCAAGTGAAAATCAAATCAATAGTGATAAAATGAGTTCAAATTAGGCACATTGACTTAGTAAATGATCATTGTGCTAAATTTCAAAAAAAAAAAAAAGCGAGGTATTAGAGCATAAGAAATCAACTAGTTACAATCCTGAATATATGAAATATATGCCTACGCTGTATTATGTACTCCTTTACGAAGGAACCTACAATATAATTTAAGAGAAAACATGATATGAAAAAAAAAACTCAATTGAAAGAACCTTAACAACATTGTCACCTAGTGCAGTTAAAATTTCAGAACAGAGTATGGAAAAACATAACTGACCTGCATGCCAACATAGAGGACAAGCGAATTTATTAGAGGCACATTGTAACGAGTCCCAGCAGCATTTGCCTCGTTTTGAGGTAGCAACAACTTCTGTTTTAAGTCATCTAAAAAGTGGGAGCCATCTGGTCTCTGCACAGAAGCAAATGAGAACCATATATATTACTATAACATCCAAGTATCTGGTTGTGATATACCGAAACTAAAATTTCTGGAAGCCACAAGGATTATACTGTCTACCTAAAAGAACTACAATAATGTTTGCATCGGGCTAGTGCACTAGATGCAGAAGTGTGCTTGATGCATAAATAAATCAAAGATAATTGTAAACCACCTTGAGATATTCATCAACTTGAGTCTTCATTTGCTTTGCCTTCAAAGCACCATCAACATCAGTCATGATTCGTGGAGCTATCGTAATCTCAGCTAGCAAATCGATCTACATTAAAAGAAACAACATGAACTTATCATACATCTGTAAACGACAGTAAAAAACTCCACAAGTGAAAAATACCTTTAAGTTAGGCGTGTTGGGATCCGGCAGTCTCATATTGCGTGGAAAAGCGCTAAGAATCACATTCCGCATTTGAATGCAGCTTGGGGGAATCACATCACAGAAACTAAAGTGATAATCACAAAGAAATTCAGGGAAGTCATGCAGTAGCACAAGTAGCACTCTCAAGGTTCCTTTATACAAAAGGAGAATCTACAAGAGAAATAGTCCAAAATATCAGAAAGCAGCACTAATGTACAGAGAGGTTCAAATAAGAACAAGAGCGAAACTTACAGGCTGTCCCAGCTCAGCATTCCTTAAATATGGTTCCATGAATTTGAACAAATCAACAAGCAACCTCTGGAAAAATGGCCAACCTTTTTGCGAATTGAACATCAATAGCTTTGGCATGAAGCATCTGTGGCTCACTAACTCAAGCCAAGCAAAGCTACATGGAGAAATGTAATTAGCAAAAACACAGCAGAACAGTATAGTCATGTATTTAGACACACATTGTATTGATGCTTCACTAATTAATAACAAGTTTCAAAAGGCTCAAATACACAGGTGTGGATGCTGTCACTTATCTATTATACTGGTTAAAACCTCATGATACTTTACCAAAGCTTTGATGAATGTACATTCTCTGATGCTATAAACATTTCTAATGTTTTTCAGATGATACTATGATAACACTACGCAACCTCAGTCTATCTATGGTAGTTATATGTATGTAATCCTAGGATATGATGGCCCACCAATTAGGGTCAGCCCACAAATGTACCTATGTGGCCTTATTCCTCTTATTTGGCACTCTGGGCAAAATTAATGGCGTTCTGAGTCTCTGACCATCGATTTCACCAAACTGAAATGGTTTGCATGGTACAAGGACCAGCTAATCCCTCAAAACAAGAAATCTCAACAAGTCCTGCTATCATGCATCTATTTTCAATATTTAGACATAATCATATAAGAACCGTAAATTGTATTTCTAAAAACCAGTGTAACGGGGCAAGAAATGACTCAGTAATATTATGCAATGAACATTATAGCTGATGGAAACAGAAAGCAATCCATATCAAGGCAAGTAGAAGCCATATAAAAAAAATAACAACTAGATGTGTGCCAAGTGGGGACAAATGAGACATTACGAACCTCCAAGCAGGAACCCTCAAGGGTTGCAGGATATGGAATGCATTTGCAAATGCAGTTAAAACCTGGTACATCGAACCATTGCATGTAAATGTTTTTTTTTTCATTAAGTTTTATTGAAACTGCTTAATCATACAAAATAGATACTACAGGCGGCAGAAACAAGTGTACCTGAAAATTAGCACTATCATGATGAAGGTCGGAAGTAATAAGATCACTTAGCCAGTTTATAAATAAACGGAAATACGGTCGAGGATTAAAAGAAGCTTTCTTTTCATCCGCATCTTTCTGAATGATCCTGGTTGTCACAGTGAGAATCTGCACAAAAAAGTACGCAAAACACAATTAAAAAAAAAACTCCAAAGGTCAGTTGCTACAAAATAGAGTTAATACCTTATTTCCCCTTGTTCTACAATTTTATCCCTTTGTCCCCGTTAAATTCAACTTCCTCCTAGTACCCAAATTTGAATATTGTATCCCTTATTTACCCTTTTTCGTTTGACACGTCATCAAACAGACCATTTACCGTTCGCTTCACAGCAGCACGCTGTTAAAAAACTTAAAATACCCAAAATACCCTTGCTCCTTCCTTTCTGAACTGAATGCATGCTCCTCTGTGGCTCTGTCTTCGAACCATCGAAGCTGGGCACGAGCGCAAGGGCAAAAAAGGATGGGTGAGTCACCGCCCCTGCCGGCTGGCCGTCCGCCACCGCCTGGCAATGAGCCTCCGCCGCCCCCAACTTCAGTTGCGCCAAGCCGCCGCCGCCGCCTCCTGGCCCTGAGCCGTCGCCCCCTCCAGTGCCATCTCCGGCCAAGGCACGACAGCCGGCTGACCCTGCGCCGCCGCCCCCGGCGGCCTCATCTGCGCGAGCTGCCTCCATCTCAGTCCTCTGCGTTCGAGTCTCCTTCGCCCCGTGTCCCAGAGCGAGCAGCAGAGGGGCCGCGGCTGCCACCTATTCCAGAGCGGGCAGGTGATGCGCCGCTGTCTGGCACGATTTCGAGGGCTCCCACAGCTGTTCCGTCTTTCTCATCCACAGTTTTCCGCTCAATGAAATGGATTCCAAATGGAAAGTTTAATTTTCTGAATTTCTTATTTGTTCTAGGGTTAGGGTTCTAGTTTGATAATTTTACATTTTGTATTTAGGATGGATCCTTCCTCAGCTTGTAGAGTTGTTGTTAGGATTCCTGCATATGCGGAGCTACCATGTGAGGAATATCATGTGACAGAACACTTAAAATTTGTAGTAGACAAAAATACTACGAATTGGATGGATTCTTTCAGACCAAGAGGCAAAGATTAAGCATGGCAGTGAACAAGAGCTTCATGCATATTTTGGGTACAACAATAGTGGACAGGTCACCTATGGAAAACATGTAAAAAAGGGCAACCTGATGCTGAACCACCGAAGAAGAGGTATAATTTCATCTTTTCATTTCATTTTGGCATGCTGACCATCATTTTCTAACTCCTCATTTCTTTGTTGCCCGTAGGAGGAAAACAAAAAAGGGAACAAGTGTTGATGCTTCAAATCAGCTAGAGGGTGGTTCAAGTCAGATGGGCAGCACATCAAATCTGATTGAGAGAGGCTCAACTTCAATTATATCCGTCAAACCATCTACCAATGCACCAAGAGCATGGAAAAACTTGGTGGAAAATACTGTTTGTTGTAGTAGTTTCTTTAGCGGGAAAACAGATGGAATGTAGTCTCTTTTGACATGTCAATGCACTTGTATGCTGCTTGAACATCTGTATGCACTTCTAATTTAGTTATGGATGCTTGATTATGCATATTTCATTACTATGACGATTCAAAATAGTAGATGTTAAAATGTTTCATTATTTCTTATTTACTTGAGAATATTATTCAAATGTGCTTAAAATTTAGGTCTAAAACAGAGTATATGAGGTGTGATTTCAGTGCTGCCACAGTCGAGGAGGGAGATGTTAGACTTGATGGTTAAGTGGTACCCAAGAAGAACACTTTCCGTTGTTTGGGTTCAATGTTGCAAAAAGATGAGGATATTGATGAGGATGTAAGTCATAGAATTAAAACCAGATGGTTGAAGTGGCGTAAACTTTTGAAGTCCTATGTGATAGTAGGGTGTCTCAAAAACTCAAGGGTAAATTCTATATGACTGCAATTCGTCCTACCATGCTTTATGGAGCATAGTGTTGGTCTACGAAAAGGCGACATGTCCAACAGCTACACGTAGCCGAAATGCATATGTTGAGATAGATGTGTGGCCACACGAGGAGAGATCGTGTCCAGAACGATGACATACGAGAGAGATTAGGAGTGGCACCAGTTGAGGAGAAACTTGTGCAGCATCGTTTGAGGTGGTTCGGACATATTCAACGAAGACCACAGGAGGCACCGGTTCGTAGCGGGATGGTAAGTCAACCAAACGGTGTGAAGAAAGGCAGGGGTAGACCAAACTTGGAAAGAGTCTGTGAAGAGAGATCTGAAGGATTGAGATATTGCTAAAGAGTTAGCTTTGGATAGGAGTTCATGGAGGCTAGCAATTCACGTGGCTGAACCTTGATTACCGGTTGTTGCTTCTTTTTAGTCGTCTCTCGGAGTTTTATCTCTAGCCTACCCCAACTTGCTTGGACTAAAGGCTTTGTTGTTGTTGTTGTTGTTGTTGTTGTTGTGGTTCAAATGTGAATATTAATTGAGATTGGGACCCATTCATGTTGTTCGTATTTGTTTCAGTTAGGGACAAATAAGGGATAATTTCTTGAGGGCAAAATCGGCATAACAGTAAAAACTAATAGCACTAACCAAAAAAGGTAAAAAAAAGGGATACAATATTCGAATTTGGGTACTAGGAGAAGTTGAATTGAGCAGGGACAGATAAGGGATAAAATTGTAGAAAAGGGGGAAATAAGGTATTAACTCAAAAAAATATACTTAATTCGGGTACCACTGACCTTAGGGAGAAGACTGCCTTTATTTGGTCCTAAATCCCCAAAGTTCTGAAACACACAAATCGTTAACAAGAAATACAGCTTATCACTAAAAGCTTATATATCCCACAATATTATGATTTCAGGATCAAACTTAGTTCAATAACTAATGAAGGACATTCACATTAAAGTCTCTAAAAAGCATGATTTACTAAAAGAATACATTTTTTCGACTGACAATGCACTTAACCAATAGTGAATGTATCTCTCTCTGATACAATACATTGGAAGAAGCATGATCATCTACAGTAGCTCGTGTCTATTTTTGGAAAGCAGATTTGCTAGTCCTTCAATGCACTAACACATTAAAAGCATGTTTTTGCAAAGCGTCCTCAACCTTTATGGTTTTATGAGCCCATATAGTTGCCCAATTTAGCCACGAAATTTTGCAGTGCCTTTTCCTTGTTTTTCCCGCAATATTCAAATAACTTTGGGATATTTCGGAGCTTACATGCAGCCTCACTTGTACTGAAAGTTGAGTTTACATGTGATACTTTCATCTGTACTCTGCTACTAAGACTGGATACAGCTTTCAATTCAATTAATTGCTTTGTACAGATACAATCAAAAATTAAAGTTTAGCATGCTGAATGAAAACCTCTGTAGTTATAGTGATGGACTGGCGGACAATATAAAAAAGGTCAGCCCAGTGCACATAGCTCCCACTTGCGCTGGGTTGAGGAAGGGTCTAACCACTTTGGGTCTTTTGTACGCGGCCTTTCCCTGTATTTCTGCAAGGGGCTATTTCCAGGACTATGACCTCGTAGTCACAAAGCAACAACTTTACTAGACGATAGTATGTTCAAGTTTTAACACAATTGAAATGTTGTTTTAACTTCTGACAATGACAGATCATGAACATAATCAGGCTACACTCATGGACTATGAAAGACTGAAACTACATTGAGAAAATGTGGGCACACTGATTAAAAAGTATTGAATATACCTTAACCAATAAAGCCACAAGCTTTGAATATGAATCAATAGAAAAATATGAAATCTGAAGTTGCTGGGATAACTGCTGAGACATTACACCAGGAGCAATAGCTTGCTCAGATACCACAGAGTGTGCAACAGCAAGTTCCTGGATAATTTACAATATCAGAACTCAAATACCACATAGATCAGTAGAAACATGAAATAAAAGTAGACAAATTACCGTGAAAGAAAAGAAGAAACGGTCTGTTTGATCATCACCCCTCAGTAATCCGTTCTGTTGCAACTGCAGAATGTAATGACTGTACATTGAATCACCGATACCTGGGTGATCACATATTTGACACCAATCAGAAAACAAGACAGCAACCTGTGGAAGAAAGAAAACATGCATTAGCTTTCAGGAAGTACAGAGTACATGAATGACAAACTAATCAATTAAGACTGCACGATGGATTCAAGGAGTAATAAGATTATGCTCAACTTTAAAGCTTCATACATATCAAACATGAGATGTGATGTGAAGCATTGCATTACATTGATAATTTAATGTAACTCCTTTACAAAGGACACTAGTGTTAAGCTAAATTTCAAGTAATCATGCTTCCAGATGTCAACAAAAGAAAATAGGAGAACATGAAAAAAAAAACATAGATCTGTAAGAATGATAGTCGCAATGTCATAATAAAATCCTCAGTAGTAAAAAGATGCCAGATGTTAAAATAAAAGGCACATGATTAGATGTGTTTCATAAACCTTGTCCTGAAACTCAGAAGGATTAGTAAAGGCAATGCCATCGGCATTATTCTCTTCATTATTCATCGAAGGACCAGACAAAACCTACCATCATTCAGAAGCACAGCTTAGCAGCAATCGGAGAAGAAATTTCGTACAAAGAATGAAAGTAATAAGCGACCATTTCTCAATGTACAAACCTTTATATCCCTTGATTGTGTAACTTTTTCATCCTTCAAAGCAGAATAGCTAGGATTGTTGCTGAAACTACTCCTTGCAATCTCGATCAAATGCTGCAATGAATCAGGAGACCCAGGGCTGACTGCAAGCTGCAAACAAAGCATAGATAACCCACTTATCAGTAAGCCAGCTAATTGACCAGACTGAGAGAACATATATTCCCAATCACAAATGGAATACCTTCGATAGGGCATCAACAACATTAAATAGCTCTGAGACACTACTGGATTCTTGGGTAACCAATGTCTGGATAAGTGATATAGCAAACTCCGTTGCAGTTTCTGAGATGAAGAAATGAAGCACCTCAATAAACTTCATCAGAATATATATAAAACTAAGAAGCAGCATTTATCATTGATTAAAAGATTTATGAGGCATGCAGGGTTGGTAGAAACTGATAGTATTTCAAATGAACGGTAACTTAATCAAGCATATAGCTGAATAATCAGAAATAAAATGCAAGAAAGAAATATCATTTATGATTTTAAGAACTCATATTACCAACTTATAAGGTGGGTCGCAAAGCCATTCAGCAGATACTACCAGGAACCAAGTAAAGGCGTGTTGCAAACTTTTAAGGAAAATTTGTCTGTGGGACACTGTCTATTGGTCGCTTTGTCCAGGTCACACTACTCGTCTTGATTTTGTCCCGAAGACACCGTAAAATTATATTTTTTGTTTGTATCACATTGTGTTAATTATTTAAACCTTTTTAGAAGTCAAGATGAGATAGAAAGAGGAGGAAAAGTTGTGAGTGCCCTTTTAACATGAGACATGCATCATCTGGTGTGATTACCATCCGAATTCTCATCATCTAGTGCCTGTTCTATCTTGTTAGATATGCATGGTTGATCGGTTGTGGGGAGACCCAGGATGAAGATTTTGATTGATAGGAACATAGCTGGGATCAGAAAAAAGAAAAAGTGCTCAGGTTCAAGAGCATTCACGCATGTTCCTCTTATAGCATTCATTATGGCTGCTAAAAAGTTTAAGTACCAAACATAGTGTGCTATGAAAAAAAAAACTGTTTCAATATCCTCTGGACAAAATCAAGATGGGCGGTGTGGTACAGACCAAGCAACGCAATTACGATGCCCTGTAAACAAATCCCCAACTTTTAAAGGTTGTTGAACAATCCATGATTTTAAGAACTAAGTTTCCAGGCTAAACAAAAGAAACGGAGTTCGTTGATTGAAGTGTCAAATAGTACTTCGCTGTTCCATTTTTGAAAATTGACAATATAATAAAACAAATACAATGCACGAGTTACAATCGCATCTAAACATATCAACCACATTTTTGCATTGTTCAATCCCAATGGCGTGCTATAGTCACCTAATCAGTGGAAAATTTGCCAAATTTAGTCACCTTTAGACGACCAAACCCACTCATCCATATGCCTTAGTTAATACCATGCAACGTGAAACACAAGATCATGCACATACCATTGTTCCATTTATAATTTATAAATGAATCTCATCCATTAAGACGGACACATAGATTCTGATGGAATAAGTCTAGTGCAGCTTTATGCTTTATGCTTTATGCTTTTCGCTTTAGCATCTTAGACTAGCTTTTCAGCTTTTCGCTTTAGCATCTTAGACTAGCTTTTCAGCTTTATGCTTTAGCATCTTAGACTAGCTTTTCAGCTTTATGCTTTAGCATCTTAGACTAGCATCTTAGCATATGCTTGGCTGCCCA
>BCLH01001214.1:4665-32545 GCA_001602315.1 Zoysia pacifica
TGTCGTGGTTATTGAACACGTACTCGACGCGAGCGAGGTGGTGGTGGTGATAGTTGCTATGGCGTGAGCGAGGTCGTGATGGTGGTGGTAGTCGCTATGGTGCGAGCGAGGTGGTGTGGTAGTGGTAGTCGCCATGGCGATCGATGTGGTGGTGGTGGTCGCCATGGCGAGCGAGGTGGTGGTGGTGATACTCGCCATGGCGAACGAGGTGGTGGTGGTGGAAAGGGAGGAGCGGTCGTAGAAGATAGTGTATTAGATGCTCAACATTGACACTATTATGTTTCTTTTTTTACAGGAGAGACTTAATTGCATCGTCCTCCACTTGTCACTTTGCAAGACAGCAAGGTGAGACATAAAAGACCATTCTTTCCGTATTATGTTCATAGATCACGTAACCTAGTTAGGCATCTCCTATTCGAAACAGATACGGTTGGAAATATGTAGATCTTTGTATATCTATAACCGTATCTGTTTCGAATTGTCTATGTTTTTTGGACAGTTCGAGGATGCGTAGATGGGGTTAGTTTCCATAGTCTACTCCTATCAAGATAGAGTTTCGGCATCACCTCTTTGT
Source organism: Zoysia pacifica (assembly GCA_001602315.1). Lineage (NCBI taxonomy): Eukaryota > Viridiplantae > Streptophyta > Magnoliopsida > Poales > Poaceae > Zoysia > Zoysia pacifica. The sequence continues at coordinate 5,240 of BCLH01001214.1, forward strand.
TGTGACCGGATACACAATCTCCCTTACAAGACGCGTATTCTGGTCACAGTTAAGAGGTGCTGCCGAAATTTTGTCTCAGATAGAAGTAGAGCATGAAAACTAACCTCATCTACGCATCCTCGGGTGGGATTAAGACTTATCTTCACCTATTAGATCGTATAAACATCGTGTAGATGCAATTGATTTTTATATCACTCGCTGATATGTTAGAGGATGGATGATCGTGAGTGGATGTACACGAGCCGCTCAAGTCAGGGTTCGTTGAAGACCGATGCTTTCTTAGAACTAGTATTTACCAAGGTTAAAGGAGCGCCTGCCACTTGGTGTCCTTGCAGCAAATGTGCTAACATGTGTTGACAAACAAAGGTGGTCATAGGTAAACATCTTTGCAAGAATAGATTTACGATAGATTACACCCAGTGGATCTACCATGGTGAAGCCGATCGTATGAGAGACGAGGTCGTGAGAAAATGTGTCGAGGATTATGATGCTGATGACGGGGTAGAAGACATGTTAAATGACTATCATGAAGCACACTTCGCTGAAGGAGGTATGGAGGAGGAATCAGAGGCAACCGCAAAAGCGTATTACGACATGTTGTCTGTGACACAAAAACCCCTTCACGGCCGGACAAAGGTTTCTTAACTAGATGCCATTGGACGCCTAATGGCCGTAAAGTCCCAGTTTAGCCTGAGTCGAGACGCGTTTGATGTTATGTTGATAGTTTTTGGCAGCATGCTTCCGAAAGTTCACATTCTGCCAAATAACATGTATCAGGCACGAAAAATCCTTCGTGCACTTAAGATGCCATATGAGCAGATACATGCTTGTCCGAAGGGGTGCATCTTATTTAGAAAAGAACACGCGGAAGCAAAGTATTGTGCAAAGTGTGGATCCTCTAGGTTCCTAGAGGTAGACTCTGGTGATGGTCATAAGAGGCAGCTCGCGATACCCGTGAAAATCCTACGGTACCTTCCATTCATACCGAGGATCCAACGGCTATACATGACCGAAGAATCTGTGAAACAGATGACATGACATAAAAATGGATGTCGATACAATCCTGAGAAGCTAGTACATCTTTCTGATGGTGAAGCATGGACCCATTTTGATGTGATTCATTGCGGCAAAGCTTTAGAGGCTCGAAATGTACGTGTTGCGCTAGCAAAAAATGGGTTCAATCCTTATGGAATGATGGCTGCCCCATATACTTGTTGGCTCGTGTTTGTTATCCCCCTCAATTTACCCCCCGACGTCCTCTTTCAACGACAGAACATATTATTGTCGTTGATAATTTCTGAACACTCGAGGGATAATGTGAGTGTGTTCATGGAGCCTGTGATTGATGATTTGCTCTGTGCTTGGGAGGAAGGGGTCTAGACGTATGACCGAGCTACAAAGAGGAACTTTAAAATGCATGTTTGGTACCACTACTCCCTGCATGACTTCCCGGCGTTTGGGATATTCTGCGGTTGGTGTGTTCACGGGAAGTTTCCATGCCCAGTATGCAAGGCAGCTCTGCAGTTCATTTGGTCGAGGAAGGGTGGCAAGTATTCTTTGTTCGACAAACATCGACAATTCCTCCCTCTTGACCATCCATTTAGACGAGACATCAAGAACTTTACGAAAGGTGTCGTAGTTACAGAGCCTGCACCGCAGATGATGACAGGTGCCGCAATTCGTGCTCAAATAGAAGCTCTCGATGTTCGTAAACAAGAAGGTGGTTTTGTGAGATATGGTGAGCAACATGCCTGGACTCAGAAGTCGGGCTTGTGAAGGCTCCCTATTTTGATGACCTTCTACTTCCACATAACATTGATGTAATGCACACTGAAAAGAATGTTGCCGAGGCACTTTGGAAAATAATCATGGACATTCTTGATAAGACAAAGGACAATGTTAAGGCTAGAGTGGATCTGGCAATGTTATGCGATAGACCAAAGAAAGAAATGGCGCCTCCTAGAGGCGACAAGTCATGGAGGATGCCTAAGGTCGAATTCGTCCTGAAGAGGCCACAAAGGAGAAAAGTACTAGAATGCTTCCAAACTTTAATGTTTCCTGATGGGTATGCATCGAATATGAGGAGGGGAGTGAACTTATCTACTATGCGAATCAATGGGCTAAAGAGTCATGACTACCACATATGGCTTGAGCGGCTTCTTCTAGTGATGGTTCGAGGCTATGTCCCTGAGCACGTCTGGCTAGTGCTGGCAGAGTTGAGCAATTTCTTTTGCCAGCTTTGCGCTAAGGAGTTATCTCAGCCGTGATTGCAGACATGGAGAGAATGGCACATGTGTTGCTCTGTAAGTTGGAGAAGATCTTTTCACCCAGCTTCTTCAATCCGATGCAGCATTTGGTTTTGCACCTCCCGTAATAGGCACAAATGGGGGGGGCCTGTGCAGGGCCATTGGTGCTATTCAATTGAGAGATGTCAAAAGGTTCTTCGAACTAAATGTAAAAAAAATGCAAAATTGAAGCTTTCATTGTAGATGCATACATTCTGGAGGTGTCAAACTTCACAACAAAATACTATTGTGACAACCTTCCTAGCGTGCATAACCCAACCGCTCGTAACAATGCGGGCGAAGACGAATCGAATCTCAGTATTTTTTGAGGGCAACTCGGAAGTGCAAGTGATGCGACCCATAAGACCTTGAAACATGAAGAGTGGCGCACTATCATGCTATATGTGTTGACCAACCTTTCTGAAGTGGAGCCGTACATGCGGGAATTTCATCATTAATTCTGGCGTGAATCAAGGGAATCTACCCCGCATGAAGCTGAGACACTTCTTAGACAGGGTGCGAGAAATGGAATGCCCAATTTCATGTCTTGGTTCAAACAGAAGGTACTGTCCAATTTACCTCGTACATAGTTTAACATTACAAGTTGCTCGTATGTGTAAATAATATAACGAACTATCCTGCTTGATCTTGCAGGGCCAAACCGATGCGTCTATGAGTGCCGAGTTGAGACAGGTCGCCGACGGCTGTGCCTGTAGGGTCAGGTCATTTATCGGTTATGACATGAATGGATATCGCTTTCACACAACAAGACATGAGCATAGTCGGCCCAATCGAAGAACGACAAATACTAGAGTTTTTACGCAAGGCTTTGATGGGGTCTGAGTAGTATGGAAGAATTGAAAAAATATATGAACTCACGTTTCATGGTTGCAAACCTCTTAATCTTGTCATATTCAAATGCCATTAGTTTGATCCTGAAGTAGTGAGATGGAACCCTAATCTTGGGCTAGTCAAAATTCGATAGTCATCCGTCTTACCAAGAGACGATGTCTATATTGTGGCTCAACAGGCCACACAAGTTTATTATCTCTCATACCCGTGCAAAACCGACGACCGTCTTAAGGGTTGGGATGTTGTGTATAAGGTATCTGCACATGATAAATTGCCGGTCCCAAACAATGAAGATTACAACATAGACCCAAACACATATGACAGAGAGTTCTTTCAAGAAGATGGGCTAGAAGGTACTTTTGAGATAGACCTAACGGAAGCGATCGGAATGGAAGTAGACAATGAAAGGGTTGTCCACGAGGACGCTGAAGATGAGATTCATAATGTGAAGGACTTAGAATTACTTCAGCGATTACATTTAGGCAATGACACTGATGACACCATTCCTCCTTCGGAGCACGGGCACGATTATATTGACATTGGTGTAGTGATGATGAGACTTATGATCCCGCTAATCCCGATCATGATGATTATTTTTAATACATGTATGATCCGTACTAATAATTAATTTTCTTTTTTTAATACTATGTTATTTTCTAATTTTCTTTTTTGCATCTCATTCTAAATACATTTTGTTTATCTATGCTGATTGGTTTACTCTTTTTAATTGCAGGTGATTGGGCAAAGATGGTGGGCGGTTTCAGGAAGGTAAAATCGCTGTACAAAAGAGGTTCTGATGCAGCTGAGGGTCCAGCATGGGTCGAGGAAAGGGTGGCGGTAGAGGTCGAAGAAGAGGGAAGGTACCTGTAGCTCCACCGTCGCCTGTACCTCCATCGTCGCCCGAGGAGGAGGAGCAGTAGCAGGATGAGAAGCAGAAGGAGCAGGAGCAGGATGAGGAGCAGGAGGAGCAGAAAGAGGAGGAGCAGGAGGAGGCGACAGGGGGTTCAGCTTCCTCTGGAACGTCGAGTGTCTGGTTGCGAGGTCCCTCTACCCTCTCGACCTGACCGATACCTTGTGAGAGACGCCCGTTGATTCCACCCACTAGGGCTAGGTAAGTAACTTAAGATGTTGTCATTCATTTTCCATTTGATATGTTGAAAATCACAATAGAAACTAATAATTTATCTTAATCACTTTGGCAGGGGTTGGATGCTTGTGGCTGCAGGTGATCATAAACGTCATGTCAATGGCATTCTTTGTCTTTTGTGCAGGCTACACTTTTCGGGTCTGGTTGCGTATGGTAGAGGGCATGAGCCGACCTACACATGGGACCACTACGTCGCCTTTCCCGATGTACATGGGACCACTACGTCGCCTTTCCCGATGTACATGGGCCTACACATGGGACCTACACATGGGCTGTGGGTAAGTCTTCCTCGCACTACATTTAGTTTTCATTTGACATTGCTAAATAATGACTGGATACATCGCGTCTATATGCATGATTTCTTCAGATACCAGGATGGATACGAGGCTAAGGCGGCTACTGTGGCTCACAAGGCTTGTGTCAAGCTCGTCAAGGACATATATTACGAGGCGCGCGTCCAGGCCATTGTAACATACCATGCTACGTATCTTGACACGAAGATTACCAAAACTCAAGCAAAAACCATGACGATGATCCGGGAAGAATATCTGCAGGTAAATATAAAACATTAATACTGCTTTCTTCTGAGATTTAGTACGCTTAATTTGATCTTCTTATATGTCATATACTTAATGACGTGTAGGTGCCTCCGTGATGGTGCGCCCAGCATCTCCAGTGTTGGGAAGAGATTGTGAATAAGTCGTGTGCCGCCGAGTGGGAGGAGACGCACAACGCCTGCCGGGAGCGTCGTTTGATGATGCCAAGTGCACCAAACCATCAAAGCAACCTATGCCAAGACGAATATGCGGCTAGATGGGTACGCGAATTTATTTCTTTATTATAACACTCAATTCTGCATAATTTCTACTCATCTTGCTATTTTTTTTCGTAGTCCTTGTCACATGGTGGCTAGTTTTGCTCCTAGTTCAAGGCATGGGCTTTGGCCCACAATGGCAAGGCGACATCCAACATTGACTACAACCCGAAGGACCCGCCCTCGACGTACAATAATGCGACCGTCCACAGTCGCCTCAATGAGTACACTAAAATGGCAAGAGAGGTCCATGGGAAAGAGTACGATTCGAGCACCCAAGACCTTGATGGAGAAGTCGTCATGAGGATAAGAGGAGGCAAGAAGCACGGGCGATACTAGATTGGCGACAGCACACTCGACACGGCCACTACTTCCACTCTCTCTCAGATTCGAGCAAGGCGATACTGGATTAGCGACAGCACACTCGACACGGCCACTACTTCCACTCTCTCTCAGATTCGAGCAAGGAGGACGAGTTCAAGCCCGGCCATATGCCCACGACCAGACACTGCACAGTCTCGGATGGAGGCACTCCAGGTTACTTCTGTTTTATTCGTCGTTCTTTGATTTTTACATACCTTTGCTCTGCATTGTAACATTGAGGTGAAATATTGTAGGCTGAGCTGGCAGAAGAGAGGAGGCTAAGGGAGGAGATGGCGGCGAGGATGGAGGCCGATCGACAGAGGTAAGAGGCCGAGCAGCAGAGGATGCAGCAGATATTCCACTAGATGCAAAGTCTTAGCGAGAGGATGGGTCAACCTCTGCCACCGGAGCTATTCCCTTCTCCACCTCCTCCTGCAACTACTTCTGTGAGTATGAATGTTTTAAGTTGCTTGTTTCTACTTTAAATCTTGTCTAACATATGCAATCTCTTCTCCTTTGTACAGAATCAATCGGCGGCATCAAATCATGCGGCATCGAATCAATCACCTTATACACCGTAGTGGCCTTGTAGTTGATCTGTGTGTGAAGCTATTGGACTGTGTGTGAAGCTATTGGAATATAATAGATGTTTATTGTGTTTTGTGTGAGACTTGTTTATATAAACTGCCTATGATGTGATATATATGTTTGTGGTCTATATAAATTGACTGTGATGTGATCTATATGTTTGTGGTTTATATAATCTGCCTGTGATGTGATATATATGTAATTTTAGCTGATTTTAACAATTTTGTGCATTTCTGAAACATATTTTACCGAGTGCCTCAGATTTTACCGAGTGTCTGGGTAAAAACACTCGGCAAATACTCAGTGTTTGTCAAGTGTTTTTACCCAAACACTTGGCAAACATTAAGTGTTCGCCGAGTGTTGTAAGCCTAGCACTGGGCAAACAACTAGAGTTTGCCGAGTGTCACATCTAGGCACTCGTAAGAGAGAGAAAGGAAATATTCTAAAAAACACCAAATATTCTATCACTATAGACCAAAAGTTCTATTTTTTATCAAGTATTCCGCCATTCAAAATTAAAATTTTCATGTATTTCACTTGAAGATTTCAACAGAACTAAGTGTATTTGGTGTCAAAAATCACGGCGGAGCAACAACATCTGAATGGAAAAGATATTAGGTAAAACGGCTAATAGATACGTAAACCGAGTATGTAAACATTAATTTAGATACTTAAGTGAAAAATAACAGTCTAACATAGACTTATATCAATATTTAAAATTTAATTATTGCCATACCTACGAAATCTGAAACACATATATAGCATTATTTTGATATTATCTATGTATATTTACTATTTAAATATCTGTTAAAATTAAAACTTTAACCGACATATGTATTAAGACTAATGTGAGCTAAAAATTTTAGGTATGCCGCGGCGTACTTGACCCACCCGCTGGGTACGCTATAAGTCATTTTCACTTCTCGAGACACCTTTTTCTTTTCTTAATACATCTTCACTTTTATCTCTCTCCTCTTCGTTTTTAAAACATCCCATCTTTTTTACTTTTTTAATTTCTGTGTTCAATTTCAAAACGACTTATAAAATGAGACAGAAGGAGTATATTGATGGTTAGCCTATTTTCTTCTCTTCTTTTTGTCAGATTTCTAAAAATATAGCTTAAATTTATAGTTTTGTGATAATATAGGTAAAAAACCTGTGATTTTTTGAAATTTAATCTATATAATTTATCATATTTTTTTGACCATCAATTTGAAAATGAAGAGAGTATTTATTTCAATTTACATCAAGATCACAATGCCCAGCGATAAGGTTACACTTGGATCAAACTAGTAAGACTTTCAATATCATCTCTGCCTACGTGACGATGCTTCCGAAACACCAGTCACCAGAGAGAAGCAGAGATCATCATCATCTAAACAAGTCCGGAGCGAGGCAGAATCAGGAGTGATGGTGTGGGAAGCATCCTTGGCTCCGGTGGGTCAGTGAAGCCCTGTCCATAGAAGTGCCCCGTCTGCGGCTGCGGCTCGTCGTCCACCTCCATGTAGTTGCTTCCGGTACTGCTCTGATCGTCTACCTCATCAACGTCGCGCCCACTGGCCTGCATCAGCAGCCGAGGCTTCTTGTGCGAGTCCCAGCGCTCATCGGACGACGATGACCGGCGGCTCACCGGCCGCTTCGTCCTCTCCCACTTCGCGCATGATGACGTGGCGGCGGCGCGATTAGTCAGGCTGCTGCTACCGCTCGAGCTCGATGAGGAGGACGACGTCATGCTCGGGCTCTTCTTGTTTATGTCCCACCGCTCTGCGCCGGCGCGACTGGTTGCCTTGGGCGGCGACTTGATGAGAGCGCTCTTGGAGGCTTCCCACCGGTCCACGGTGTGGGCGCGACTGGTTGCCTTGGGCGGTGACTTGATGAGAGTGCTCTTGCACGTGTCCCACCGATCCACGGAGTCGGCGCGGCTGTGCTTCGACGGCGACTGGTGGAGAAGGATGACGAGGTTGGCAACGGCTGCGCACGGGGGCGTCGGGAGCAGCGGCGGTGTCTTCCTCTCCGGCGGGACCGGGAGCAGGCCGGGAATGGCGCGTGAGTCATGGCGAGGTGCACTCGCGCCATAGGTACCGCCATGGACAATGGATCGAGGAAGAGGCGCTGCCGTGAAGACACGAGAGACAAGTGGCAAAGAGGAGGCCGAGATCATGTACGCAAGCCGATGGATTGAGATTGATGGCAACGCCCTCGTTTATAAAGGGTCGCGCGCGCGCCGCCTTCCAGTCGGACTCAGAGCTCTGATTCCTCCACTGCCTTAGCGGTTCTTCGATTCCGAGTCGAATTCGCGCGTGCACGCGGCGGGTTCCTTCCCTCGTGCGCGGTAGATGGCCTTTTTACAACTTGGGCTTCGTATGGCAAAACTGGGCTGGTTTCTCCTTCCGCTCTCAGGCTGCGTACCATGCCAGTCCAGACCGGGCGCCAGCACCGGACGGCGAGCACCAGCGGCCGCCAGACCCTCGGCACGCCTCCTCGCCTTGCCGCCGGGAGCTGCCCATCCCTAGCGCTGCTGGAGCACTCGTAAGTGTTTCGGGTCTAGAATATTCGCCTCGCTCAACGCTTTCCTGCCAACGTGGCCCCAGCGCAGTGGGGATGGCGGCTGCGGCGCCGGAATGGGCTACAAAGGAGCCCTGCCTGATGGGGATCGACGAGGCTGGCCGCGGCCCTGTGCTTGGTAAAAATCCTTTTTTTTCTCTCTCACTGTTTCCTTTTACGAGCACAGCTACGAAGAATTAAATCCTTTTTTTTTACTATTTTTATGTCTGAAGAAATCTGCAGCTACACACAAAAAAAAAAAATGCAATGCTGCTTAAAGTTCTAGTTGATTTGAACTATTCCTTACTACTAGAAATGCAATTTGCTTAAAGGTTCTAGTGGGATTTGCGTGTCTTGAGCAGAAATTGTAGATGAAATCTTATTAGAAATGACACTCCTCCCTGTCGTTGCCCGTGCAGGTCCGATGGTGTATGGATGCATGTACTGTGCGCGTTCGTATCACAACACTCTCGCCACCCTTGAATTCGCAGGTCTCCTCCCACCCGAGAATTTCATGACCCTGTATTGGAATGACAAAAAAAAAAAAAAAAGTTGCGTGGCAGTTGGCTAATACTCGTTGTAAGGCTAATAATTTGCAGCTGGTTCATTTTGTGTACATCCATGACTGTAGATTTTGGCACAAGTTAAGCATTTTTAATGACGAATGCACAATCCAATTAGGTATTGCTGTCCTATCCACCAGTGACAAATTTCTCCAAGTTTCCTCGGGTAAGAAAAAAAATAGGCTCACCGGAGTGTCCGATACAATACCGGAGCCTCTCGGGTTTGGGCACTTTCGCCCACCAGAGTTTCCGGTATAGTGTCGGACTGTTCGGTGGGCCTTCTCGAGATTGGGGCACTCAGCCCACCGGAGTGTCCGGCACTTTGCCGAATTGTTCGGTAAGCCCTCTCGGGTTTGGGCACTCGGCCCACCGGAGTATCCGGCACTGTATCGGACTGTCTGATAAGCTTTCTCGGTTCTGGTGTTTTTGTACACCGAAATGTCCGACACAGCGCCGGAGGGTCCGGTAGGCCTTCTCGAGTTCCTGGATTTACATGACGGAGCCTTCAGCGTAATGCCGGAGCCTCCGGTTACCGGAGTATTCGACACTTTATCAGAAACTCTGATAGTGTCGATTTAAAAAAGTTTTTAGCAGATCAATTCTAAATTCTTTCCTAACTTAGGTGATTTGTTGCCTTGCGAAAAAAGACCATCCCACCTCTATAAATCAGAGGCCCATAGCCGGTTGAGGGGGATCTCAATCGATCAAACCATTTTCTTTTACATTTTGTGTTTCTCTAACCCTAATCCCCTCGACCCTCATTTGCTATTCTTCCTTCGTCCCGATGATGTTTGAGGACGATCTGGCTGGCCTGATCGAGCCAGGATCAACCCTAGGACAATCCTTCTCCGACGAGGTCTCTCCCGAGGCGCGATTTTCTAGGTGCTGCCCTAACCCGGTGTTGAAGAGATGTCGACGTTCCCGCACACGGACGTGCGAGCGGTGTGTCGGCCCGGATCCGATTCGGCGTCAACACACTTTTTGGCGACTCCGCTGGGAAAGTGATTCCGGTTGCACAAACCGAATCATCGTTTTCATGACCTCCAAGATCTCCACGACAAATATCGTTATGCCATCCTTGGAGGAGTTGCCCGAGGAGGCGCGCAAGGTGTTCTTAGAATGCCGGAGAGCCTCCGAAGAGGTGCGCAAAGCACACGAGGAACGAGAGCTGCAGGAGTACTTGACGTGTTTCAAGAAGGACCGCCAAGGCGGGATCTCTCAAGTGAAGAAGCCCGTTTTTTCGGCCGTCGACGACGACGCGGCCATGGGTGCTGCCAATGTAAGAACATCTTTGTGCCCTCCCGCTACTTTTGAAGATCTTTCATATTATCTTGACGACATAAAAAGGGTTTAAAAAAATGATATGCAATACTTGATCCAAGAAAACTTGTTTAAAGCTAAAAATGTTAGCATTGCATCATCCTCTTATGTTGCACGTGTAGCTAGTACATCGGCGCTTACCACCTCTAATGTAGAGCATTATACGTATGGCATGCCGTAGAACTCGTTTAGTGAACAGACTAGTTTTCCACCACCCGAGCAAACCAACGCTTTAGTGATTTCTCCCACTGGCGTAGAGCCAATTACGAGCATCCCAATCCAACCGCAAACCGATCGAGTGAATTGGCTAATTTTTTTCCTCCTTACCGTACCGTTGCATACAGCACACCGCCCATCCCACCAAGCGGTATAGGAATCTCTCATGGCCTTGTCTCTAATGAAACATTTAGCGCCATGAAAGCAAGCGCACATCCTCCACCATCGAGTACGTCTACTAGAGATCACATTGCCAACATAGAGGAGTGTATGACGCGCGTTAAGGAGGACTTAAATAAACAATTTCGTGAGACGCTTGGAGTGGATCTTAAGGGGAGGGACCGAGTTTATCAGAAACCATACCCCGCATATTTCGACTCGGTCCCATATCCCATAGGATGGCGTGTTCTTGACTTCGTCAAATGCAATGGCGAAGATAGCAAAACCACTTGGGAGCACATTAGTCAATATGTAGCATAGTTAGGAGAAGTGAGTTTTAGTGAAGCTTTAAAAGTACGTTTGTTTTTATTATCGCTAAACAGAACCGCTTTCTCTTGGTTTTCGTCACTATCCTCGGGCTCCATTTATACTTGGGAGTCATTAGAGCATAAGTTCCATGATCATTTTTACTTCGGGGACAATGAATTAAAGTTGTCACATTGACATGGGTTCGACAAGGAAAAGAGGAACCCGTCGTTAATTATCTTCGATGGTTTAGAGACGATAAGAACCGATGCTTTAATTTGACTATTTCTAAAAAAAACGTAGCCGACCTAGCTTTTAATGGTTTGCGATCACATCTTAGGGAAAAGTTGGAGGGCTACGATGTTTTCACACTCACTCACCTCCAACAAAGGGCTTCGGTTCAAGAGAGCCTAAGGAAAGAAATAAAACCTGATTATAAGACCCGTCATAACATGCATGTCGTAGAATATGATTCGGATAGCTTCGATGATGATTCTAATGATATTTTGGCTGCCGAGTTCATTTGGCCATCTAAGGCCAAATCGTTTGCTTGTGATTCGCTCAAACCGGTTCACAAGAATCGAAAAGACGATGTAAAATACACCTTGATGTAGCTAAGTGTGATAGAATATTTGATGAGCTGCATAAAGGTGGATACATTAGAATCGCATATACTTTACCTTCAGCGGATGAGATTAAGCGCAGGGTATATTGTAAATGGCATAACCCTTATTCTCATGCTACTAACGATTGCAATGTTTTTCGTCGACAGGTCCAATCAGCCCTTAATGAGGGACGATTGAGTCTTAAAGAGATGCAGATCGACAAGCACTCCGTCCCTGTCAACACTCTAGAGTTCAATCCCAAGGTGTTGATTCGGCCTCATCAAGCCGATACCACCAAATTAGAAGAACGTGGTCATCGAGAAGGAGATGCCTATTTCTTCGGGGGAGAAAGGGGCTTCTAGGAAGGTGACGCTTGAGAAATCCTCCGATGGTCAAGAATCCCTCAAGGTCACCATTCCAGGCTCTAGACCCGGGGGGAAAGTTCCACGGCCCAAGATGATAAAGACAAAGAAACTGGAGGTGGGTAAGTGGAAGGTAAACCAAGGTAAAGCCACGGATCGGATGATGGGGCCCAAAAGTGCCTTCGACTATCTCATGGCTACATACAAGAATCAGAAGACCAATTTGAATAATTGGTCTATGAAGCGACCAAGGTCGCCACCTAGAGGAGGCAACCCTCCTAGTAAGGAGATGAGGCCAATCATGAAAGTGCATGGACCCCTCCTTTTCTCTCACATGGCCTCGAAGCGTCGCCACCGTGGTTCCGTCCTATGCCTTGTCCACCATTCTCGGTGTGGCATCCATACATAGGACCATAGATGCACGCACCACCGATGCCCATGCCACTGATGCCCGTTCCGCCAATGCCATACCCGCCATTTCATACGTGGTGGAACGGGCCGAGAGGAGATGTCTTCACAAGGTTCTCTAACCCTGTCTTGGATTGGACGGATTCTCGACCGATCAAGGCTCAAGGAGGGAGCGCTACCACCACGTCTAAGCAAGAATGGCGCCCAAAGCAAGGTAATGAACCTGCTCCCTTCACTGGTGTTCATCAAGAGAATGCATCCGAATGTGTCATGAAAATCGGCACAACCGATGTCAAGATCAGAAGTTTTCGCGGGACGGATCACTTTGTGTAATCCAGTCAGGAAGACTTCCCATGACCTTGAAGTTGGCAGCAGCAAGAGCTCCTCCAAATACATGCAACCGAGGTGGTGTCCGGCTGGCTTGACTCACACTCAAAAGAGGAAGCTCCAAAGGCTGCGCCTCTAAAAGATGCGAGAGGAGGTGGAGAAAAAGAGGGACGAGGTCTTCAACGAGGTCAAGCCGATGGTCCCTCAAGGTAAGCAGTGGAGGGTTAAGAGCCTGAAGCTTCTACTTCACCGGTGATGGAGGAAGCAAAGGCTACTTTAAAGCCACTTGGTTTGGCCGATGCCATCTTGGGAAAGGACTTCATAGCACCCTCACCCACGAGAGACATCGACATGTCCGAGTTCAATGAGGACGATATCTTGGACTACGAGCCTACGTCGCCTCGAGAAGGTATGGACATTAACACCATTTGCTTATCCCTTTCCGATTATTCGCTTATAGAAGAAGAAAAAGTCATGGCACAATTCGACTTTGGGCCGAAAATTGCTATCTTCAAAAAGCCCGAGGAATCAAAGAACCATTTGAAACCTCTTGTAGACGGCGGTGCTATTGTTAATCTAATACCATATTCTTTGTTTAAGAAGCTAGGTAAGGCCGATGACGAGCCCATTCGGACCAACATGACTTTGAATGCTATGGGAAGAGGAGACTCTATCGAGGCTAAAGGGGTCGCTTCTATGGAACTCACCATTAGAAGCAAAATCATGGCTACCGCTTTCTTTGTCACCGATGTGCGCGGTAGTTATAGCTTGATCTTAGGGCGTGATTGGATTTATGCCAATAGATGTGTTCCTTCTACCTTACACCAATTTTGATACAATAGATCGGTGATGATGTAAGGGTAGTTCATGCGGATGCATCGGCTCGTGTTGCTATGGCCGAATCATCTTCTTTGCTGCTTGACGCTGTCAAGTGCTTGACCGGTTTAGACTTGACGGATTATAATTTTCTTAGTATAACTAGGGATGGTTTTATACCGATCAATGTAAAGCCGATGGAGAATCGGCTTAACCATATAATAGAATTTAATGGACTCTAATCTTGATTGGTTGCAAAAAAGAGTGTAACACTATCGGCCCAATACGAACGATATGTGCGAAGCTATCAAGAAAATAGAGGATATAGATAAGTTAGGGCAAGGATTCACATCGGCCGATCCTCTTGAAGAGGTAAACCTTGGCAACGATGATAATCCGAGACCATTATATAAATAAAAATCTGAAAGTTGATTATAAGTTGAAGCTAATCGGTTTACTAAAAGAATACGTGGACTGTTTTGCATGGTCCTATAATAAAATGCTCGGGTTGAGCTGTGAATTAGTCTAACATCGGCTTCCAATAAAATTAACCCGAATATGCATGATCGGATTAAAGAAAAAATTAACCGATTATTTGATGCAAAATTCATAAGACCTTACATGTATGCGGAGTGGATATCTAACATTGTGCCTGTGGAAAAGAAGAACACCGGTAAGATTAGAGTTTGCATTGATTTCAAAAATTTAAATAAAGCTACTCCTAAAGATGAATATCCTATGCCCATAGCTGATATATTGATTAACGATGCCTCTGGCCATAGAGTTATTAGTTTTCTTGATGGTAATGCGGGATACAACCAAATCCTCATGGCCGAAGAGGATATGTCTAAAACTGTTTTTAGATGTTCGGGTTTTTGTAGCGACCGAGATTTTCCTTACCTTTCGATAAGACCTGATCTTCCGTGACTTTGCCAATCCCAGGAGTTTGGCAAGCACGATATCACAAGCGATCAATCAAGAAACCATAATAGAAATATTAAACAAGAAATAAGAATAGAAAATAGCATGTCAAAGTAAAATTATTAGAATAAAATCGTCCAAAGGGGTCCATCGGCACGCAGGCCGAAAACTTCTCAGAGCAGATATATCACTATCGTGAATCCAACAAAAACAGCAGCGGAAGCATCAACATGGCAGCAGTAGCGAACCTCCTCCACACAGGCTAGCTTGAGAGCAGGAGCGGACGTCACGGACCATCAGAAACGTAGTCGAAGCTGAGAGTATCATCTGAAAACAATAAATTAGAAAGCCGTGAGTACGAATACTCAGCAAACCGCGTACTACCTAACAACAATGTATGCATGCAAATAGTTTCAAGGGTAAAGGCATGGCTCAAGTGCTAAATGCAAGTTTAAAACATTATATTTTATTTTAAAGATGCAAGAAAGCTTTATTTCAAAACTGTCAATTTTTATTATCTTGCCCCACAGAGATCTCCGTTATCTCGGACGAGGATTCATTTTAATGCCGATGTAATCTCCACACTCGGCCACAGCTCAAAAGCTGGAGTCAAAAACATTTTGAAAAAGGAGAGGAGGAAGAAAAGCAAAACTACTCAACGAGGAGCACACTCAGGGGGGTGTCCTTCCAAAAGGATGTGGCAATGCGCATCGACTAAAAATCTGCAGTGGTTATGCACCTAGACCCACGAGATGCGTCCTCGGGAACTACCGTCGTAGTTTCGACAAACACACAAGACCTGTCCACAAGCATTAACTGGCATCGTCCGTCCTCCAGGATAGGGATCCCATGTCAGGTCCTAGAGCTGTGAAGAGCCTAACACTGATCAGGTGAGGTATCTCGATCTCATGTGGGGAGTCAGAGCTCTACACCACACTAACACAACACCGCCAACCCACGGGAAAACAAACAGTCTCAGTAAGCTTCAAGATCAAGCCAACTACCCACATAGAGTAACGTGATGTGCATGGTTGTCAACTGAGCGTACAAGGCTCGAAGGACTCGGTCCTTAATTGCCGGGACAGGCACCAACTCCGACCTCAACGCCAACAACGAGTCTCACGGAAAGGTCCCAGCCCGGATCTTCCCGTTGTACCCACAACAGGTACGCCCACAGGGACTTCCTAAAAGTCCCCCAGCTCCTCATACTCCAACCTGCCCCCGCTAAATAGTTATGTATTGTTATTTGCACTACTCACACATTTGAATCACAATTCAAAATCATTTAACACAAATTTCATTTATATAGTGATAGGTGTGAGATAAAAATAAATGAAACTAAGCATGGCTAAGCATAAAATTAAAATAAATATTCTAAAGCAATCTTAGGGTTCATATTTGTGGAACAGTAAATAAGCACGGCTTAGGAATGTTGATAGCACATTTTAAAATAGTTGGCATGCAAATTAGGGTTGCAAATAAAACATGCAGTTTAAAATACTGGGTACAAAGTGATCAAGGAACATGACTTGCCTGGCAACTCAGGATCGAAGTCAGGATCCGGATCGACGAACTGATCGGGGCTCGCAGAACACCTCCTCTGGAACACCAGCTAAACACAAAACGAATAGGGATTAGACACTAATTACGTGACAAAAATAAAACCAAAAATTGAATCTAAATTGAAACTACTAGACTAAACATGAGAAAAACGTTTCTCGAAACAATCCTACACGACAATCGCGACGAGACAAATTAACAGAACAATTTGAGAAAAGAGTAAATCCTCAAGCTCCAATGGATAAACACGATCAGACTCGGTTAGGGTCTCAAGTCCAAGTACCGAGGACTGCCACCACAACTCTCCTCTCAACCACATTCTAATTTGAAAGAAAAAAAATCTGGTAACTGCTCATCAGGCACTGCTGAACCAGACGAACCTGTTGCAACGCTAGACCAGCTTGATCTGAGCACTCAACGCGCGGACTTCGAATTGGCCAGCTACTACATAGGATCGGCGACCTATTGCTGCGCCTCCAATGAAAACCCAACACACACAAAATGCGGAACAGAGGATCTCACCGAGGACTATGCTGGAAAACAAGGCAGGTCGTGGGCGTCGGTGACTTCGGCTCGAGAAACAGCGCAACGGACGACGGATCGACTTGCGGGTCCCAAAGGCGCAACGGTGACGGACGACGCGGCGACGGGACTGAGGCAGTGCGACGCGGCTTGGTGGCGCGCGAGCGGCTCGAAGACAGACGCGGGGATCGAGGAATCTGGGGCAGAGGGCGGTCGGCGCGCAGGACTCGGCGACATGGCTAACGTGGAGGACTTGGCGCGGAGGGTGAGGCTGCGGGGACGACGGTTGCCAGAAAAACTCGGCTTGCGGTGGAAGAAAGGTAAAAGGGGAAAAGAAGATGAGGTAGAGATTAGGGTTAGAATTAAAGGGGTATTTATAGGAGGGGATTAAAAATAGGGGTTAGAAATAAATCTGGGATTATAATTGAAAAACGTGAAACAATTAAGAAGGCTGAAGAAATTAATTAGGGAATATATTTAGGGATCAAAAAAATTAATTAGGGAATTTCGCAAAATAATTTTAGCCTCAATGTAAAAAATTATGCGGATTAAATTATTTCGGCACCGGATCAATTTAGATAAACGGATTTCAAATTGGACGGAAAATAATTTGGAACGAATGATTTTTGAACGGAACGTAATATTGGAACACACAATTTAATTGGAACAGAATTTGAGAAATTGTCACTTTATTTAATTCAAAATATTCGGGATGTTACAGTTTTGTAGAATTGTTTGAGTGAGTTGTTATGACTTTTGGTTTAAAGAATGCGGGTGCCACATATCAAAGAGCTATGAACTTTATCTTTCATGATTTACTTGGTGTTATCATGGAGATTTACATAGCTGATGTGCTGATCAAATCGGCCGCTTTAAATTCTCACTTGGCCGATTTGTAACTTGCCTTAGATCCAATGCGCATTTCGGTTTGAAAATGAATCTAGTCAAATATGCTTTTGGTGTATCAGCCGAAAAGTTTTTTAGGCTTCATAATTCACGAAAAGGGCATAGAGGTAGATCCTAAGAAGATAGAGGCAATTAGAAATGTGCAAGCGCCTACTTGCAAGAGAGAATTACAAAGCTTCTTAGCAAAAGTAAATTATTTAAGGCGATTCATTTCCAACTTGTCGGGAAAGATTAATGCATTCACTCCTATTCTTCGGCTAAAGAATGAGGCCGAATTTACTTGGAGAGCAAAATAGCAAGGAGCTTTTGAGAAGATCAAAGAATACTTGTCTTCGCCGCCGGTGCTTAGGGCGCCTATGGGAGGAGTCCCTTTCTGTTTTTACGTAGCGGTGGAAGACGATGTAATTGGTGCTGTTTTGACACAAGAAGCCGAAGAAAAGGAGTATGTGATCATGTATGTGAGCCGATGGTTGATTGGTGCGGAAATAAGGTACACTCTCATCGAAAAACTATGTTTTTCCTTATATCATGCTTGCACCAAGTTGAGACACTATTTGTTATCTAGTACTTACATGGTTATTTGTCAAACTGATATTATTAAACATATATTTCATAGGCCGATTTTTAGTGGTAGGCTTGATAAATAGGCTTATGCATTGATTGAGTATGATTTGGCTTATGAGTCATTGAAATCTATGAAAGGTCAAATTGTCGCTAATTTTATTGTTGAATATCGAATGATTTAGAACATGATCTAGATGTTGCTTACGTTACTTTTACCCCTTGAAAATTATATTTTGATGGATCGGTTTGTAAAGAGGGTCAAGGTGTTGGTGTGGTTTTAATATCTCCTCATGATGCACGCTTTGAATTCTTGAACCATTAGAGTATGATTGCACCAATAACCAAGCCGAATATGAAGCATTATTGTTCGGTTTAGAGATGTTGGAGTCTATGGGGGTTAAGCATGTAGAGGCTTTCGATGATTCGTTGTTAGTAGTGCAATAAATTTCTGGAAATTTTCAATGCTTAGACGGATCATTGAGTGCCATCTTAGATAAGTGCCTAGACATCATTAAAAGAATAGATGAATTCAACATACATCATGTTTTTAGGCTAGAAAACAATGAGGCCAATGAGTTGGTCCAACAAGCATCGGGTTACAATGTTAGTAAAGGAAGATTTTCAGTCAATAAGAAAGGTTCGGCATGTAGCTTTTAAATATACTTTGATTGATAGTGACTTATCCCGCTGAATGGGAGATGATTTACTGTTGAAATGTTTGGGTGAGGATGAAGCCAAAGTGGCTTTAGGAGAAGTTCATGAGGGCATTTATGGTATGCATCAATTGGCTCCAAAAATGAAATGGTTGCTAAGATGAGCTGGGTTCTATTGGTCAACTATGATTGCCGATTGTTGTCGTTACTACAAGGGGTGTGAAGAGTGCCAAAAATTTGGCAATGTTCAATTGGCGTCCGCTGCCATGATGAACCCCATTATAAAATCGTGGCCATTCCGAGCATGAGGATTGGATTTCATAGGGAAAATACATCCTTCGTCTTCAAAGGGACACAGCCTTGTGTTGGTAGCAATGAATTACTTCACCAGGTGGACCGAAGCGGTGGCTCTCAAGAACATGACGCACAAAGAGGTAATCAAGTTCTTTACCGAGCATATTATTCATAGATTCGGTATACCGCAAACTTTGACTACCGATCAAGGTATTTCTTTTACGTCTAGTCATGTCAAAGAATTTGCCGAATCCTACAGGATTAAGCTACTCAATTCATCTCTATATTATGCTCAGGCCAATGGTCAGGCCGAGTCTAGTAATAAGACGTTAATTAAACTCATTAAGAAAAATATAGAGGACCATCCCAAGAGGTGGCATGAAGTCTTATCAGAAGCTTTGTGGGCTCATTGGATATCCAGGCGCGGGGCAACTAAGGTAACACCTTATGAACTTGTGTATGGGCAAGAGGCCGTCTTACCCATCGAGGTAAATCTAGGGTCTCTAAGATTAGCCAAACAAAATGATTTATCCACTGATGAGTATAGAGCTCTAATGATAGACAGTATCAATGAAATCACCGATAAGCATTTGAATGCCTTGAAAGAAATTGAGAGAGATAAGGTTAGAGTTGCTAGAGCCCACATTAAGAAAGTGAAAGTCAAAACTTTTCAGGTGGGTGAATTGGTTTGGAAAACTATTATGCCCGTAGGTTCAAGAAGCAACAGGTTCAGAAAATGGTCTCCTAGTTGAGAAGGGCCATGCCGAATAGTAAAAATCATCGTCAGAAATACATATATAGTGGAAAATACGAGTGGAGAGTCATTGCCTAGGGCCCTTAATGACCGGTACTTGAAAAAGTATCACCCAAGTGTATGGCAAGAAGCTTAGAGGAAGAATGGCCAATATAAAGGATATCACCGCCAAGAATGGTGCAATGGCCGATGAGTTGAGAAAACCATCGCCCTTAGGTGTTTTTGGGTGCTTAGAATGCGTTATGGTGTAGAGACTTCACCAAAAAGCTGGGGGCATATGTTGACACCCAAAAATGGCCTCACCGGAGTGTTCGGTACAATGCCGGAGCCTCCGGTAAGCCCTCTCGGGTTTGAGCACTTTCGTCCACCGGAGTATCCGGCATGGTGCCGGACTGTCCGGTAGGCCTTCTCGGGTTTGGGGCACTCAGCCCACTGGAGTGTCCGACACTTTGCCGGATTGTCTAGTAAGACCTCTCGGGTTTGGGCACTCAGCCCGCTGGAGTATCTGGCACTGTATCGGACTGTCCCATAAGCCCTCTCGGTTCCGGTGTTTTGTACACCGGAATGTTCGGCACAGCGACGAAGGGTCCGACAGGCCTTCTATGGTTCCCAGATTTACACGACGGAGCCTCCGGCGTAATACTGGAGACTTCGGTTATCGGAGTATCCGGCACTTTACCGAAAACTCCGGTAGTGTCGATTTAGAAAAAAATTTTGCAGATCAATTTCAAATTCTTTCTTAACTTAGGTGATCTGTTGCCTTGCGGGAGAAGACCATCCTACCTTTATAAATTAGAGGCCCATGGCCGGTTGAGGGGATCCCAATCGATCAAACTATTTGCCTTTACACTTTGCGTTTCTCTAACCCTAACCCCCTCACTCGACCTCCGTTTGCTGTTCTTTCTTCGTTCCGGTGATAACGATCCGGCTGACCTTACCGAGCCCGGATCAACCCTAGGACAATTCTCCTCCGACGGGGTCCCTCCCGAGGCGGGATTTTCCAGGTGCTGCCCCAACTCGATGTTGAAGAGACGCCGGCGTTCTCGCACACGGACGTGCGAGCGGTGTGTCGGCCCAGACCCGATTCGGTGTCAACAATTTTCCAAATGGGAATGGATGCTTCAGTCGGATATTTGAGACTTTAGGCATTTACTATTTATGTGACATACTTATATTTTGCATAAACTCAGCCTTTCGAAGGGTCAAATACTGAACTGGGTCATAATTATGTTTTTACGATGTTCTGCCTGCAAAACTGGCTAATATCAATTATCATGATGATGAGCCTTTGATAAACTGAAGAGCAGATGAGGTATTAACTATATTGCTAGTTAGCCTATTTTCTTCTCTTTTATTCATCAGATTCGAAAACCTTGAAGGAGGAAAAAAGGGAGGAGTTATTCGAAAACCTAAAGGCCAACAGCTCTATTGGGTGGGAAGTGAATGTCATATGCCCAAAGGATCTATCTGCTAAAATACTGAAAAGGTATGTCTGTCCTTTGCACCTAATGAACGGAAAACTAGACCTTGTTCTCTTAATTAACAGCCTTGTTGTTTTCAGGTCAAAAGTTAATTTGAATGAAATATCACACAACTCTGCGATGGGCCTTATCAAAAAGGTTCTTCAAATGTCAGTTCTTCTGGCAGAGGTAAGAGCATTTGTTTTTGAATGAAAAGGAACCCCTTGTGCTGTTAATTGTTATTTATTGAATTGCTTGAATATTTATATTTTCTCCTTGCAAAGTGTTAATGCCAAATCGGGTCCGGACCAACACACCGCTTACACGTCCGTGTACGAGAACGCCGGCGCTTCTTCAACGCCGAGTTTGGACAGGACCTAGACAACCCCGCCTCGTGAGAGACTCCATCGGAGGAGGATCGTCTTAGGGTTGATCCGGACTCGATCAGGCCAGTCGGATCTCCTTCGGTCGTCGCTGGGACGAAGAAAAAATAGCACGAGGGTCGAGTAAGGGGATTAGGGTTTGGAGAAGAATGAAATGTAAAGGCAAATGTTTTGATCGATTGGGATGATCCTCAACCGACCATAGGCCTTTGTTTTATAGAGGTGGGATGTTTTTATCCCGCAGAGCAACTAATCCCACAAGTTAGGAAAAAATTCGAATCAAACTACTGAAAACTTCCCTAAATCAGTATTATCGGAGTCTCCGGTAAAGTGTCGGACACTCCAGAGACCGGAGTCTCCGGTAAGATGCCGAAGGATCCATCGTGTAATTCCGAAAACCCGAGAAGGCTCACTGAATCCTCCGACATCGTGCCGGATACTGCGGTGGGTTAAGTGCCCAAAACCAAGAAGGCTCACCGGACCCTCTGGCAACGTGTCGGATGCTCCGATGGGTTAAGTGCTCGAATCCGAGAGGGCTTACCGGACACTCCAACAACGTGTCGGATGTTCCGGTGGCTAAGTGCCCGAACTCGAGAGGGCTCACCGGACACTCTTGCAATGTGCCGGATGCTCCGGTGGGTTAAGTGCCCGAATCCGAGAGGGCTTATCGGACACTCCAACAACGTGTCGGATGTTCCGGTGGCTAAGTGCCCGAACTCGAGAGGGCTCACTGGACACTCTTGCAACGTGCCGGATGCTCCAGTGAGCTAAGTGCCTGAACCCAAGAAGGCTCACCAGACACTCCAGCATAGCGCCGGAGACTCTGGTGGCACTATGATTTTTGGGTGTCAACATATGCCTCTCTTTTTTTGTGAAGATTCTACACTATAAAATATTTAAACACCCAAAAACCTCTAAGGGCGATGATCCTCTTGACTCATCGGCTATTGTATTACCTTTTGGCAATGATGTTCTTCATATGGCCCGCTTTTCTTACGCTTCTTGTGATACACTTGGATGATACTTTTTCAAGTACCGGCTGTTAAGGGCTCTAGGTAATGATTCTCTCCGAACGTCCTTCAACATGTATGCATTTCTGGCAATGACTTTTACTACTCTATATGGCTCTTTTCAACTAGGAGACCATTTCTCAAACTTGTTACTTCTTGAGCCTATGGCTAGAATAGTTTTCCATACCAATTCACCCACCAAAAAAGTTTTAATTTTCACCTTCTTATTGTAGGCTCCAGCAATCCGCGCTTTATCTTTCTCAATCTCTTTCAAAGCACTCAAATGCTTATCGGTGACTTCATCAATATTGTTAAACATTAATGCCCTATACTCATCGGTAGATAAGTCATTTTACTTAGCTAATCTTAGAGCTCCTAGATTTACCTCGACGGGTAAAAGGGCCTCTTATCCATACACAAGTTAATAGGGTGTTACCTTAGTTGCCCCATGCCTAAATATCCGATGAGCCCACATTGCCTCCGACAAGACTTCATGCCATCTCTTGGGATGGTCTTCTATCTTTTTTTTAATAAGTTTCATCAATGTTTTATTACTAGACTCGGCCAGACCATTGGCCTGAGCATAATATACAGATGAGTTGAGTATCCTAATTTCGTAGGATTCGGCGAACTCCTTAACATGACCGGACGTAAAGAAAGTACTTTGGTCGGTAGTTAAAGTTTGAGGTATGCCGAATCTATGAATAATATGCTCAGTAAAGAACTCAATTACCTCTTTGTGCATCATGTTCTTGAGAGCCACCGCTTCGGTCCATTTGGTGAAGTAGTCTATTGCGACCAACATGAAACGATGTCCCTTCGAAGTTGGAAAATATATTTTCCCTATGAAGTCCAATCCGCATCCTAGAAACAGCCATGGTTTTATAATAGGGTTCATCATGGCTGCGAGTGTCAATTGAATGTTTACAAATATTTGGCAATCTTCGCATCTTTTGTAGTAACGGTAGCGATCGGTAATCATGGTTGGCCAATAGAATCTAGCCCTCCTTAACAACCATTTTATTTTTAGAGCCGGTTGATGTGTACCACAAATGCCCTCATGAACTTCTCCCATAGCTACTTTAGCCTCATCATCACCCAAACACTTTGGGTTGGACTACGAATATATGAAATTATGGGTGATCTCCAATCAAGCAATTCGGTCTAGTTTCAACACCTCAAGCATCGGTTTCTTATTGATGTGCTAGTATCTAAATGGTCTAGTTCCAACACCTCAAGCATCGGTTTCTTATTGACTGAAAATCTATCTTTAGTAACATTGTAACCCGATGCTTGTTGAGCCAACTCATTGGCTTCGCTATTTTTTAGCCTAGGCACATGATGCATGTTGAATTCACCCATTCTTCTAATGATGTCTAGTCACTTATCTAAGATGACATTCAATGATCCGTCTAAGTATTAAAAAATTTCAGAAATTTGTTGTACTACTAATGATGAATCATCGAAAGCGTCTACATGCTTAACCCCCATGGACTCCAATATCTCTAAATCGAACAACAATGCTTCATATTCGGCTTGGTTATTGGTGCAATCATAATCTAATCAGTTTGAGAATTCAAAGTGTGCATCATAAGGAGATACTAAAACCACACCAACATCTTCACCCTCTTTACAAACCGATACATCAAAATATAACTTCCAAGGGGTGAAAATAGCATAAGCAACATGCAGATCATGCTCTAAATCAATCCGATGTTCAACAATAAAATTAGTAACAATTTGACCTTTCATGGATTTCAACGATTCATAAGCCAAATCATATTCAATCAATGTATAAGCCCATTTACCAAATCTACCAATAGAAATCGGCCTATGCAACATATATTTGATAACATTGGTTTGACAAGCAACCACACAAGTACTAGATAGCAAATAATGTCTCAATTTGGTGCAAGCATGATGCAAGGAAAAACATAGTTTTTCGATGAGAGTGTATCTTATTTCCGCATCCACCAACCGTCGGCTCACATATGTGATCACATACTCCTTCCCTTCGCCATCTTGTGTCAAAACACCACCAATCACATCATCCTCCGCTGCTATATAAAGGCGAAAAGGGACTCCACATATTTTTTTTTAGTAAAACGATAGTGTTCTTACCATATTCTCTATTTTCTCTATAGCTTCACACATATCATTCATGTTGAACCGATAGTGTTCCACTCTCTTTTGCAACCAATCAAGATTAGACCCCATTAAATCACATAATATAGTTGAGCTGATTTTCCATCGACTTTACATTGATAGGTACAAAACCATCTCTAGTCACACTATGAAAATCATAATTCATCAAGTCCAAACCAGTCAAGCACTTGACAGTGTCATGCGGCAAAGAAGATAATTCGGCTATAGCAACGCAAGCCGAGGCATTCGCATTAACAACCTCTACATCATCACCGACCTATTATATCAAAAATTGATGCAATGTCGAGGGGACACATCTATTGGCATGAATCCAATCACGCTCTAAAATTAAGCTATAACTACTGCGCACTTCGGCAACAAAGAAAGCGGTAGCTATGGTCTTACTCCCAACGGTAAGCTCCATAGAAGCGACCCCCTTAACCTTAATAGGGTCTACTCCTCCCACACCGTTCAAAGTCATGTTGGTCCGGATGAGCTCGTCATCGATCTTACCTAGCTTCTTAAACAAAGAATATGGTATTAAATTAACAATCGCACTGCCATCTACAAGCATGCGAGAAATCGATGTGCCATTTATATGACCTCTCACATAGAGAGGCTTTAAATGGTTCTTCGATTCCTCGGGGTTCTCAAAGATAGCACTTTTCGTCCCAAAATCGAATTGTGCCATGACCTCTTCTTCCTCTGCCAAAAAGTAATCGGAAAGAGATAAACAAATAGTGTTGATGTATATACCTTCTCGAGGCGGTGTAGGCTCGTAGTCTAAGAGGTCATCGTCGTTAATTAATTTCGGACATGTCGATGTCTCCCATTGGGGAAGGTGCTGTAGAATCCTTTCCCAAGACGGCATCGGCCAAACCAAGTGATTTTGGAGTAGCCTCCGCTTTCTCCACCACCGGTGGAGTAGGAGGCCTTGGGCTCCTTAGCTCTCCACTGCTTACCTTGAGGGACCATTGGCTTATCTCGTTGAAGACCTCGTCCTTCTCCTTCTACGCCTCCTCCTTTCGCATCTTTTGGAGACGCAGTCTTTGAAGCTTTCTCTTTTGAGCGTGGGTCAAGTCAGGCGGAGATCACCTCGATTGTGTGTACTTGGAGGAGTTCTTGCTGCTGCTAGCTTCATGATCATGGGAGGCCTTTTCGACGGGATCATCTAAGTGATCGGTCTCGCATGCGACGAGAAGATCGCATGCAATGATATGCTTATGCGTGTATATGACAAGGGTTTATATGCAAATGGTTCATGCGTAAATGAGCTTATTAACTTAAAGCGCTAACTGCATTTATATGACAAAGTTCTGATTTTTACCTAAAATAAAGAGTTTTCTACAGTACTAGTCCCAATGCCCGTGCTAACGCTACGGTCTAAGAAAAAATATTAAATTAAAAAAATAATATATTTAAATTAAAATTTGAATTTTCTCATTATTCGTCACCATAAAATGTTAAAATTTACATGCATCATATTTAAAACTCGATGCGCTTTAGAAATTCTAGAACAAATATAGGTTTATTTTATTTACACACATTATTTTGATACTTTAATAATTGTAACAAAAATTTAATTATGAGCATATTTCCATCTATAAATGCATCAATATGCATCATAGTCAGAATAACACACTTGTGTTAATATTATGCATAAAAATAGCAAAAAAAATACTCACAGTAAGGATTTTCCTAGGTAGCGCGAGCTCTGAGAGGCAGAGCTGGGGCGCTGAGGCGAAGCGGGAGCGCCGAGGTGGAGCGGTGGCGCCGAGACGCTGCGGCTCTCCTTGCTTCACATGACATGGCGGCTCGGAGAGGCGGAGCGGTGGCGCTGAGGCGGAGTGGTGGAGCTAAGACGCAGCAACTCTGAGAAGCAGAGCTTGGGCGCCGAGGCGGAGCAGTGTCGCCTAGACGCGGCGGCTCTGAGAGGTGGAGCGGGGGCGACGAGGCGGAACGGTGGCGCCGAGACACGGCTTCTCTGCTTGCTTCACGCGACGCGACGATCTCCGTTTTTCATCTGTTAACCGTTGTTGGTATGGTCGTGTGGTGGATAGCTGATTTGCACACGATTTCGTCGAGGGCGGGTGGGTTATTTCCTTCTGATTTTATTTTTGGATTTCTGTGAGTCACAACAAACTCGAGCACTGTGTGACCTGGCTTCTTAGGGCCTGTTTGTATTCGACTAACTAATTGTTTAGTCAATTTTCTCCAAACGAGCGGACTAATTTTAGTCCATTCACCGACTAATTATTTTTTAATTAGTCGATCCAGAGAGACTAATAGAGACTAATGATTCGTAGGTACCTTAAAATATTTAAAATACCCTTACTTTTTTAATCAGAAACTAACTCAAAAATAGATTAAAAACAAAATCCAACTTGTAATACAAATCGTTGCACTATTTCTCGGTCCATCCACCCCCGCTGGCTCCTTCCTGACGCACCCGCAGCCCA
>BCLH01001214.1:32764-70131 GCA_001602315.1 Zoysia pacifica
TCTGCCCCGCTGGTTAGTGGCGGACCCAGTATCTCTCACCTGGGCATTCAAACATACACAGTAGAAGAAATTGTTCCTGCGATTTTAGCTAACTCAATTGGTTAGAAGAAATTTTGAGGAAATACTAGATGAAATCTTCATTTTTAGCTTCGTTTTTTGATTTTTTTTTGCAGTACCAAGTTAACATTTGAAACTAATAGATTTCTTATATGTACATATACTATGCATGTTTAATCCTTTTGTGGAAATTTCGGGCAGGTAGCTTATGTTATTTTTAAGAGTGCACTAATATTCCAAAAAACAACAATGTAATCCCCTCTGTTGCTGTGATTATTCCATAATGTTCATAATAAATCTTGGTTTGTGATGCAGTATTGCAAGATTATTCGAAAATGTCTTCCCCACCAAGAGAAGACAACACCCCTAATGTCATTAAGTTCTTATCTCAGGCTGAGCATCTTGTTGCAAACCATGAAACATATCTTCAACGCTGGTCCGGTGACTTTGGGCCTGTTTGCTTCGTAGCCGAAACTCGCCGCAAGTCGCCGCGCCAAAGGTCTGGCGCGCGGCGCCCGCCAAACGCGCTCACCACCGTTCGCCGGAGTTTCGGCTCCGTCACAGCTCCTCAGTTCATTTTCGACGCCATCGCGCGCCTAATGTCTCGCGGCGTTTTCTTCGCCAGAATCGTGGCGCGGACACGGACGCCTAACGTGCGGCGGCGGCGGGTGCGAAACAGGCCTTTTGACTTCAACTCCCAGGCCTCCGTGTTCCCCAATATACAGATGTATCAAGATATGCTGCGAGGATCGAGCTCAGAGATGGCCAATGATCAACATGTCACGAGTTGTCGTCGAGGCGGCAAATCAGTCCATCCAGGCACACCAAGAACTACTCCTTCTGTTGTGCCTAGGGCTGGCAAAGGAGGAGTACCGTTCCGTGCTCCTCGATCACACAATGCTCGTACTCGAGGTGGAGGTTCAGCCATCAAGGATACTGCTAGGGCCGCAGCTTCTCAAGAAACAGGTAACGCAAAAGAAAGTGAGACCCAAGATGATGATACACAGGAAGATGCAGAAGACAATCTAGTGAGCATTTTAAACTTTGACCTATACAATTGTTGTTGACATATTGTTACTCTATAATGATCTGTTTCAAATGCACTAGATAGGTGGTGAGTTTGACAAGGCAAATTGGAACTCAGAAAACACATTTACTTTTTGAGCTGTTTACCTTGAGGAAATGAGAGCAGGGAATACCTCCAATGGTACCATGACCAATAGAGGTTACAAGAACATTCAGGGAAAGTACTTTCTAAGTACTAAGCTAAAACATTCATTAAAGCAGTTAAGAAATAGATTGTCTCAGGTAAAGGGACTATATCAGTTTTGGATATGGCTAAACAAACAAACAGGTCTTGGTCGTGCTAAAGGAACAGTTGTGGCGTCTGAATCTTTTTGGAAAGATCACACAAGGGTATCAAGACTAGTAATCTATAAGTATATAAGTTCTAAGTAACTCTTATATGACATATATTAACCAGTAAAACATAATTATACATTTTTCACAATTTCAATATACATGGTAATGATGCTATGGACAAATGTATAATACACATTATTTAATTAACTTAAATAATGCTATTGCCGAAAATTCATATTTGATGGCTCTAAAATATTCTACATGGTATATTATTTATAATTTTTGGGGTTAGAATGAAGTTTCTACGAATTTTAGAAGTTTGAACCAATTTCTGGCAACTAAAATAAATACCTTCCAAAATTATAGAATTCCTTCAGCTTAAATGGGCTCACAATGCTGAGCCGCACAGGGGCTCGGCCCGCCAGCAAAGGCAACATAGGGGTGCATGGACCAAAAAAAAATTTTTTTTTGGCCCACAAAAAGGGCGCTGGGCCGGGATTACATCGTCCCGTGACCTATGCAGCGCTGCGAGTTCGAGGGAAGGGTTCTCTGGGTGACGTTCTCACCGGAAAAAGCTCATCGGCAAGCGGTGGCTCGGACGGAGCTTCGGTCGCGTCGCACCGGCGTTCTGGTGGACAAGGACCTGCGCCGCTTCGCGTGAAGGCTTCACTGACGCGACCTGAGAGTCGGCGTCGAGGTTGTCGTCGACGAGGAGGGGCGGAAAGGGGTTGGCGTCGTGGAGGCCTCACAGGAGGAGCTCCGGCGAGGTCGCGGCAGTTCTCCAGAAGACAAAAACAGACGGGACTTGCTTATAAAGCTGCAACGCGGTGTGCTGCAGGCCGGCACGGGGTCGGTGGTCGTCGAGGAAGGCCGTTACCAGGTCGACGCCGAGGGGGCGCGCTATGCCAACGGCCGGTCGTCCCAGCACCTCAAATCCCTGCTCGATTAGCCACCAATTTGGTCGATTAACAAAGTTAGAGGGTGAGCTCGGTCATGAGCCACTGGAATCGTAAGGGAACAAAGAAATTTCGCCCGGGGCGAACCGGATTCGAGGCATGATTGGCCGGCGGTTCGAAGAACAGGAACTTGGGGAAAAACACGAAATCCGTCGAGCTCGGCGTGGGGATGGAGGAGGTGGCCGTGGGAGTTGGAGGACAGGGTGGCGCACAAGCCCGCCGAGGGAGAAGGGCCAAGGTGGTCTGGTTGGGAATGGAGAAAGGAGAAATTTATAGAGAAGGCTGCCTGTGGCGTGCAGGGGAAGGAAGAAGAAGAGGTCGGTAGGCTGACGAGTGGAGCCCACAGGGCAGGATTAGTCCAGCCAGACTTAACACTTGATCATTTTGGAACAATAAAAACAATTAACAAAAGAGCTCCATTTTGATTATAATTCGGTAGGTATGCTCTTGTCAATCTTTTGTACCCTCCAACCGACATGCACAAGCAAATACCCGTGGAATGGAAAGATATTGAATTTGAAATTTGGTAATCCAATAAGGAGACTTGGAAAAATCTGCTGAAGTAAATCAGCTAACCAAATTCTAGGTCTCAAAGAAATACCTCCCAAGCTCTCAACTATTTGAAACTTAGCAGGATCAATATTCGACATGTGCTCTACACTAAGAGTACATGCACACGTTGTCTCAAAAAGGAATGGAAGATATTGAGATTCTGGGGTTAACTGATAAGAGAATTTATGAAACTTCTAAAAAACAGAGCCGTCTACTATTTTCTGTGGTGTAAAAGAAATACCTATTGAACCTTGTGTCTAACGGTCTCTAAGATTTCTACTTACGCGGACCATGAATATAGGCTCATGCATTCCCTTCTCGGCTCCTTCTCGCTTTGGTTCTTTATTGCTTGATCTTATTGCATTTGCGAAAACTATAAACCCTTCAAGGGTAATCTATTTGCAAAGGAGTGTTTCAGAGTTCCCTTTCTAGACAAGTGTGGTGTTTATTTGGTTCTTCGGTGAGGACACTTGAATTTTAGAAATAAATTTCTTGATTCTGCAACTTTTGGAGGTCACCGAACAGTCGGGCGCCTTTATCGGATAGTTCGGTGATTTTATCTTTGTGGTCAGTCAACGCAATAGAATCGGGCAGATGCCGGACATTCCGGCGGGTTCATCAGACAGTCCAGTGACTAGAAAATGAAGCGGTTGCTTATCTGAAATCGGATCTCGACAATCACCAAATAGTCCAAACTTTTATAGTCACCGGACAATCTCTAATCATTTCTCTTTTAAATTTGATCGTTGATTTTTTTTTCTTTTACCACCGCATGAGTTCTTCTCTGTTCCTTCAAAAGTTCCATGCGTCGTCATCGTCGACCATCCCAATCGCCGCCGCGCTTGCTGCTCGGGCCCCACTGTCATGCGCCGTCGCCACCGTGCACCTCCACTGCCGCGCGCCTCGCTTCCGTCCGCTCTCTTGCGCCCGTGTGTCCGTGCCTCTGCTGCTCGTGTGCCCTAGCCGCCCCGCTCGCTGCCGCCTGAGCTATGAGCTCCTTCACCGTCTCACGCCTCCTCGGTGTCACCATCCACTGTCGCTCCTCCGCTCGCCATCTCTGCTCTTTTGCCACAGCTAGCCGCCACTTCTTCAGGTATTCTAAAACTCTCAGTAGGGTTTTGGCCTCTCGGTGATCGAACAGAATCCCGATGTGTTTTCCGGTGGTTTCCGGCGTCTACCTTTTCGTGGTATTGTTTTTATCATCCCATTCATCAAAAGTGCCCCGCGTTGCCTTGCTTGTTAATTGATTACAAAATTTAGCGATTCTTAGATAAAAGTTTTTTTCCTCGAATACGTAGGACAGCTGCGTATCATTGCACTAAGAAGAAGTTTTGGGGTATAAAGAAACTCGGGTACAAGGTTTACCAACACAAACACACCTGTTACATTCAGGGATACAAAACACACGACCCAACCAACTAAAAACACTATCCTGTATCAGGTTGAAGGAGCAAACAAGAAATTCCCTGTGCTTGCCCAAGACCACATCAGAGCCTCATGCTTCACCTCAGTCAGGACAGCTTCCATGCTTGGAGGAATACCATCAAACACACATTTGTTGCGGTGCTTCTAAAGACACGAAGCCCCTAGAATGTTAAGGAGTTTAGTCCCTTGCTCACCCGACCCTGCACCTGATCACAAATTCGACTCCACCAAGCATCAAAGAGCCCATCTCCTGGTTGAGGGCAAAAAGAGCAATCCCACCAGCCGAAGCAAGCAAAACCAGAAGATTCTAGAGAAAACACATGAGACCAATAGGTGATTGATAGTTTCCTCTTCTTGATCACAAAACACACAGTGGTAAAAGTTTAACCTTTTTTTTTTCCTAGGGGTGTGTTTGGTTTGTTACATATGATAACTTTTCCAAAATTTGGTGTTGCCAAATCATGACCATTACCAAAATGAGGGTGAGAAAGGATATGTTTGGTTTGTTACCTTCATTTACCTTACCAAATTTTGACATATATGAAGAAAATGGCGTTTGGATGGTTACCATACCAAAACTTGCCGAATTCATTCCTTGACATGTGGGGCCCACATGTTTAAAAAATATTAAAGAAATATATTGAACTGGGATCTTATTTTGTAGATTTAATTACAAGGAATACAATGATGTGTTTTAAATGCAATTATGTTCTACCATTTATGAGTAATTGTCACTTGATTATAGTTAACTAAAGATTTTTGGGATCCATGATGCTACTGACCTCGTGCCACGAGCCAGGCCATCGGTGGCCTACGCTTCCAAAACGACGGCGAGCAATTTGATCGCCCTGGTTCTTGCCAACGTTGGCCATGGAAAGCATGGGCAACACCAAAATGTTTGTTGGTAAACCAAAATTTGGAAGAAAATCAAATGGGAGCCAAATTTTATCGGTGCACCAAAATTTGGTAAGGTAAATGGAAGTCACAAAACAAACACACCCTAAATTGCATAATTAGTTGACATTTCCTCGTACTTAGTGCCATATTGAGGTTCTTTTTCATATTTTAGTATGGTATTGAGTCTCCCTGATGCTAGTGTCACAATTTGAGTGAATTGCTATTATTTGAATTGTGGCATTAGTTCATCGATATCACTATTGGTCATATTTGCTTTATTTGATCGGTGATATGTCCTTGTTCCACCGCTGGGATTTCACTTTGTATCACTTATGCTTACACCTTATATCTGTACTTATGTGGTGCAGTGATAGTTTGGGCACTGGTTCGGGACAGACAGAGTACATGGTCAAAATCTCAGTGGCAGTCTAGAAGTTCTCAGTGGACTGGTTAAAAGCCAAGCTCTTAATGCTATCTTGGCAGTGTCAGCTAGTTAGTTTTTGCTTTCAGTGATAGTTGTTCTTGACATCTTGATAGTATGGGCAGACAGAGACCGACTGCAAAGGAGAAAGGGAAAGGCAATGTCGTAGAGCCTGAGAAGAAGACGCAGCTGACAGGAGATCCAGATTGGGATAGAGTGTTGGCAGACGTGGATGTGCCTCCAGAGAGGAGTAGTGGAGCACTGAGAATCTGAGGTGCAGAGGGACAGGGGGAGCTGAGAAGGTCGACCCGTCAGAGAGTGGTGACCACACCCTTGGTAGCTGAGGTTCAACCGCGGAGAGTTCCTGCCAGTCATTCACGACAGTCAAGAACCACGAAGGGAGAGGCAGCCCAGCAGGTTTCACCGTCGTGGCCACAGAGGTGCCCTCATTCCAGAGCTAGGGTTTGCGCAGTTTGCACAGCCAGTGCCGAGAGAGCTCGTCGGGCCATAGCTAGAGTTACCGAGGAGGAGTATTCAGCGTTGCCAGATATTACTACAGCCTTCTAGTCTAGCTGAGCCGTTTGACTCTAGGGTTCTTCGAGTGTCAGCTTCACAGAGCACCCTTAGAGGAGAGGAAACCACAGCCCCTGAGGAGTTTGAGTACGAGGCTGAGGCTCTGGAGGGAGAACAGCCAAGGGTTTGGAGCACTGGGGCTCTAGGTCAGGCCGACGTAGCTACCTCTCGACACTGCACTAGCTGCAAGACTTGATGCTATTTAGGCAAAGTAGGTCGAGCAAAGAAGGTTCCTGCAGGAATCCGAGGAGAGGATCAGACAAAAAAGGGCCGAGTTTGAGAAGAGGATCAGACGATCACCTTCAGATTGGGGAGAGGCTGAGGATGGAGAGAGAGCTTGCTGAGGAGAGGAGACAGCAGGAAAGGGAGTTTTATGAAAGGTTGCAGCACACTCAATTGTAGATGGGAGCGTTCATATCATATATGTCTGCCAGATTTAGAGTGATAGCATCTTATCCACAGGGGATCGGTATGCCACTTTTGCCTGCTTTTCCAATGACTATGTTATCGGGTACCCTACCCACACAGCTGCAACCTATAGCTCCACAGCCTCAACACTCTATAGTGCCAACATTTACAGCTCAGCTTCAGCAGCCAAAACAACAGCAGCAGCCTAGTTTCAGTACTCTGCTCACAGCTTTGCTTTCACCATTCTTACCGTTTGGAGCAGCCAGTACATCTGCGACTACTGAAGGAGTCAGTATTCCTGTCACAGCTTCTCAGTTCTCTCTGGTTTCCTCGTTCTCCATGTCGGTTTTACTTGCTTCAGCTGAGCCTAGAGTTACAGTTTCAGCATTGGAGACAGGGATGATTGTTGGTAGCTCTCCGCTTACTCCGAGAGTTCTTTCCTTTGAGGTTACTACATCTGAGTTAGTGCCGACAAAGGCACTGCGAGCAGTGTCAGAGGCAGAGGCAGAAGTCACCACAGCCGAGCAGCCTAGCAATGTTGATGCAACTATCCTGGTTGAGGCTGGGTACACTTCAGAGGAGGCGCTCAGGCCCTTGCCAAAGCCCGTTCAGATCAGCTAGCTTCAGCTGATGGCAAGGAGCTTTCTCCGACATCGTCTTCTGGTCTGAGTGCATTCGATGATTCTGAGCAGTTAGGAGGTGATGAGTCAGCAACAAAAATTAAGTTTATAGTGAAATTAAGTTCCATAAGTCTGATTTAACCTCCATTGTTGGTGTCCTTGGTCCTTTCACGCTGTCACGTGGCCAATGCAACCGATGGCCTTTCGATGCTATGAACACATCAAAATCTCACTATCTCGCTGCCCATGGCCCTCATCATACATACTGTTGAGTTTTCCATTCGTCCCTGCCTTAAATTTGGTTGGGTTTCACCATTCTATCCCCCTCACTCCTTCCCCTAACAAATTAGGAATAAGTGTCCCCCTATTTCATTCCTTTGGTCCCCGTCACTTGAATCTAGGGGCAAAGGCCGTACAAGCTCCTCCACACTGTCCACAAGCTGAATCGGTGCTACCTATCTCTTCTTCTTTGGCGCTGCTCTAAGTCTTTCCCAACCTCATTCACCCCTTCTAGGACTTCCTTGCAGAAAGGTCAGGCTCTTCAACCTTTTCCTCTTCACCTAGTGATGTGTCTGTGGTACCCGATCTTCTATCAGGTTGTGCATGATAGGATGAATGTGAAATCACAAAAGGGTAGAGATGAAGCTGATGGTATACTTGAAGCTTTGATTACCAGTTAATAGTCCATGGTTCTTAATCTTTCATCAGGTCATGGTAATCATCAATTTGGTGGAGATACGACACACAATTGATCTGGCATCAAATCAACACGATTCAAACTCTGCAATCACAGCACAACTTCTCATATAGTTATTAATCGTGCGCTGACCGATTGATCTCACCAAAAAAGCTAATCATTCATGTGAATCAAAGAACACAAACAAGAACAAGGAAGTATGCAATAGAAATGTTAAATCTGGATTAAGATCACAAATTGAGGTCTCACAAACCGTATGATAATGAAATTGTATGAAAATAGAATAATCTAAGCAAAACTGAACCCTAATGGTGGCCACTACTAATTACATAGTGTTTCGACCATCCTCAGGAGGCAACTTTAATACAAATGGGCCTAGAAAAGCTACACGGCCCAAACCCAAAAAGATGGTATCGTAGAACCAGAACAGTTTTTAAATATCAACTTGTTTTGATAATTCCTGATGACTCCAGTCAAATTTAGAGATATGACCGGTACCATTGGAAATTTTATCTTCTTACCTTTATATCCATATGCAAAACGTGCAGAACAGAATCCAATCGTGACTTGGGCATCTATTTTAGTACAGACTGCTCCTAGAACCCAAGGAAGACACGAATGCGAGTTGGATTGATAGTCTTCTAGAATTGAACACCTCTCTAGTCTTGTGCGCCTCCAAGTCCTCCATACTTCCCTTGATCCTCTCCAATGTTCCTAATCATGATAATGTCATTAGGTAAGGAGAGAGTAGACGTGTTTAGAAATGAGCTTACCTAAGTTCAATTGTTGTGCATGAGCTCTTGCAATTGTACCATCAATAATAACCGGAGGAGTATTGCGTGTAGCTAATGGAGTGATGTCATCATCACCTAGTGTTGCTCTTGACCTCCATGGTGGGCTATATTAGAGACCTCCATGGTTGGAGCAGTCTTGTGTCTGACAAGATTCATACATGTCCAAAACCCCCTGAAACCTAGACTAGTCTGATCCTAATGAAATCTTGTTCAATTTAAGTCATTCTTTATTATAACAATAACTCTTTGTATCATGTCTACTTCATGACATTTGCACATCATTTCATACCCATTTCTATATCATTCATTTAGTGCATCTTCTCAAATTTAGAAGGTGAGCATTCGGAGAACAACATTGGTAGTTCGAAGGGTGCAACAGAACAAATGTTTGTGAGTGTTGAACCAGCAACTCAAGGCAAGCATCTAACATATGTTAACCCTTTTGGATGAGTCATGTGAATGATTGTGCTTGAGTCGAGTAATTTGACTGCATTAGTTGGGCACTACGTAAAGTTGTTGGTATCCTATATGTTGCATTACTTACCTTTTTTTGTTATCACCCAAACTTGTTTATGTAGATAAATCTAGAAGTCAGGTCATATCGATATTGCATAGTGTGGCTCTAACTTCAACGGTAGAAGTTGAATGGTGGAAGGTCTCCATTGTTCACGTGACATAGGTGGTTACTCAGGAACAATTGACCATTCTCTATTGAAAATGTGAATGTTTAATGGATTCTTGTTGGGGAAACAACATGGTGGAATGATCTAGTTCTTGGCTCTTTCTACGTCCACATGCTTAATCGTAAGGTAAACCTTCTTCCTCATTTAGCTTGCAAGTTTGGGGGCTAAAGAAGATGCTAGGGATGACCCCTTGGAGAGCCTAGTTGTAAGGATCTAAGGAGGGGGAGGGGGGGTTAAATTGTCAGTTCAATGTAATAAAAAACTCCGTTACAAAGTAACTTTCAACCCTGAGAAAAAATATCACTGTGCAATTCTACTAGGCTAAGACCTCTAATATCATACTGGAAAAGCAAAATAATCAAGCAAACACTAGCACGAGAGCCATTACAAATATACTAGAAGTACCTATCAATACTACTTGCAGGCAAGTAAATGTGAAAGCTTAGACTCATGCTTTTATCTTAGGTCTCGAAATGATATAGCCTTTCCATAATTCTCGTTGAGACACTCCAATCAGAGTTCTAGTCCATCCTGTCATTTCCAGAAGAGTGTCATAATGGTACGCTCCATTCATGAAGTGGAACCACAGGTGATCACCGTTGTTCTAAGTAATACCTTCTCCAAGGGCAATCCTGTTAAAGCTCAGACGCTCACTCTTGATGTCCCAATCACGAGGAGGATCTAAAACCTTTCTAAAACTTATGATGAATTTTACAAACACCATGGAAATGCTATCACCAACTTCTAATCAGTCTAGGCTGCCATAGATCAAGCGTAAGAATCCTAATCACTCCCCTCAAGGCTCACAAGCTCTAGGAATACAAAGATGCTCTAGTTACTCTCCATCAAGCACTAACGATCTCTCAATCTCACACTTCTGCTCTCCTTTAGTTTCCCTTGGCTATCAATAAGTCTCCAACATCTTTGCCATGGGCACACTTTCCAACATATTTTTCAAAGTTGTATACATGTTACTAACCTAGAATAGCCGTTAGACACTAATGCCAAAAAACTTTTTTGCTTTTGCCAGTCATCAGATTGTCCAGTGATTAGAACCCCTAGACTGTCCACTAACTGGAGTCTCCGATATCTCCACTTCATCCTCAAACTAAAACTGAACTGTATCCCTCTCTAGACTGAGTCTTCTGGACTCAGGATCGCCTCTTATAGTTGGGCTCTAAAAATATCCTTCTCTAGGTTGCTTCATCCTCTAGTCATCAAACTATTCGATGACTGCATCAAACTGTACCGTTGTAAGCTTCGTAAGCTCGTTTCTAAACTCATGTTTTCTTGACTTCGAGAATAGATTGCTATCTAATGACTTTATTATGATTAGAAACATTGAAGAGGAGCAAAAGAAGTTGGAGAATAACATGGAGATGCACAAGACAAGAAAGGACGTTCAATTTCAAAAAGACATTGAATCCAACTTGGATTCGAGTCTTAGTCGAACTCCAGGAGCAGTCTGCACTAAAATAGATTGTAACATCCCGGAATTTCAAATTATAAAGTGGTGAATTTCCTAATTCTGTTCCGATTAAATTATGTGTCCCAATTTTCATTCTGTTCAAATATCAGTTGTTTCGAATTTTGTTCCATCTAATTCGAAATCATTTTTTTCTAAATTGTTCCGATGCCGAAATAATTCTGGTCCGCTAGTTTTGTCGGGGCCGAAATTATTATTCTCAGCCACTAATTAATTTCCTCAGCCTTCTTAATTATTTCACAGTTATCAACTAATTCCTAAACTAATTCCTAACCATATCTCATTTTTTTACCCTCCTATAAAAACCCTTTCCCTCTCTTATCCTCTCCCCCACCTCCCTTTCCCCACTCCATTTCTTCAGAAAATTTTTTGGCAACCGTCTCCACCTCGTTTTCCGCGCCGTTCCCATCCACGCGGCTGTGCCTGACGCTGCACCGGTCCATCGGCTGCTTCGTCGCCTCTCCGCGCGCGCCGCATCTAATGGAGCCACTGGTTGCCGTCCTTGCCGCTGAATCGCCGCGTCAGCATCAGATTCGCGCCAGTCACCTCAATCCCCACGACGCCGTCCCGTCGAGCCGCTCACGCGCCGAGTCTTTGGGTCGTCGTCCCCGCAGCCCGCTTCGATTCTCGCGCCGTTCCCGCGTGTGTCCTCCGGAGCCGAGTCTGCGTCTGCTGGTCCCTGCGCGTCGCCGGGTCGTCGTCTCCGCAACCTCGCCTCGTCTTCCGCGTCGTCAGCATCGTCAGCCTGCGCCACGTTATCCTGCCTCGGCCATCGCGTTGCCGATCTCCGATCTCCTTCCAATTTCCAGCACGTCTCTGATTCTCCGGCAAGTTTCGAGTTTCGATCTCCGAGGTTTCGCCCCCAATTCCGAGATCCTCGGTGTGAATAATTTCTCACTCTTAATTTCCTTTTTCCTTTTCGATTAATTGTTAGATTAATTGCTAATTGATATACGATTAATTATTCTACAATTAATCTAAATCCTTGTGGTCTAGATCGTCTACAATTTTCGGAAACTCCGTTTGATCTTCGATTATTCCCAAAATTATTCCGTTAATTTGTCTCGTCGCGTTGTCGTGTAGGGATATTTCGGGAAACATTTTACGCACGTTTGGTCTAATAGTTTCAATTTAGATTTAATTTTCGGTTTTATTTGTCGCGTAATTAGTGTCTAATTCCCTGTTCGTTTTGTGTTTAGCTGGTGTTCCCGAGAAGTTCCACGAGTCAGTTCAGTTCGATAATCCAGATCCCGACTTCGATCCCGAGTTGCCAGGCAAGCCGCATTCCTTGATCACTTTGTACCCAGTATTTTAAACTGCATGTTTTGTTTGCAACCCTAATTTGCATGTCAACTAATTTAAAATATGCTAGCAACATTTCTAAGCCGTGCCTATTTACTGTTTCACAAATAAACCCTAGCATTGCTTTAGAACATTTTTTTATTTTTATGCTTAGCTATGCTTAGTTGCATTTATTTTTATCTCACACCTATCACTATAAAAATGGAATTTGTGTTAAATGCATTTGAACTGTGACTCAAATGTGTGAGTTTTCCAAATAACTATACATAACTATTTAGCGGGGGCAGATTGGAGTATGAGGAGCTGAGGGACTTTTGACAAGTCCCTGTGGGCGTACCTGTTGCGGGTACAACGGGAACATCCGGGCTGGGATCTTTCTGTGAGACTTGTTGTTGGCATTGAGGTTGGAGATAATGCCTGCCCCGGTAATTAAGGACCGAGTCCTTCGAGCCTTGTACGCTCAGTTGACAACCATGCACACCACGTTACCATGTATGGGCAGTTGGCTTGATCTTGAAGCTTGCCGAGACTGGTTGTTTATCTGTGGGTCGGAGGTGTTGTGTTAGTGTGGTGTAGAGCTCTGACTCCCCACATGAGATCGAGATACCTCGCCTGATCAGTGGTAGGCTCTTCACAACTCCAGGACCTGATTGCGTAGGCTTTTGGGATCCCTATTCTGGAGGATGAATGACGCCAGTTAAAGGTTGTGGACGGGTCTTGTGTGTTCCTCGGGGCTACGACGGTAGTTCCCGACAACGCTTCTTGTGGGTCCAGGTGCATAACCTCTGCAGAGTTTTAGTCGATGCGCATTGCCACGTCCTTTTGGAAGGACATCCCCCTGAGTTGTGCTCCTCGTTGAGTAGTTTTTTTTTTCTTCCTCCTCTCCTTTTTCAAAATGTTTTTGACTTCGGCCTTTGAGCTGTGGCCGAGTGTGGAGTTTACATCGGCATTAAAATGAACCCCCATCCGAGATAACGGAGATCTCTAAGGGGCAAGATAATAAAATTTGACAAGTTTTAAAATAAAACTTTCTTGCATTCTTTAAAATAAAATAAAATGTTTTAAACTTGCATTTAGCACTTGAGCCATGCTATTACTCTTGAAACCATTTGCATGCATACATTGTTGTTAGGTAGTACGCGGTTTGCTGAGTATTCGTACTCACGGCTTTCTAATTTGTTGTTTTCAGAGGATTCTCTCAGCTTCGACTTCGACTACATCTCTGACGATCCGTGACGTCCTCTCCTATGCTAAAGGTAGCCTGTGTGGAGGAGGTTCGC
Organism: Zoysia pacifica; assembly: GCA_001602315.1. Taxonomy (NCBI): domain Eukaryota; kingdom Viridiplantae; phylum Streptophyta; class Magnoliopsida; order Poales; family Poaceae; genus Zoysia; species Zoysia pacifica. The sequence goes on from BCLH01001214.1 coordinate 46,278, forward strand.
TACTGCTTTCACGTTGATGCTTCCGCTGTTGCTCTTGTTGGATTCTCGATAGTGATATATCTGCTCTGAGATGTTTTCGGCCTACGTGCCGATGGACCCTCTTTGGAGGATTTTATTCTAATAATTTTACTTTGACCTGCTATTTTTCTATTCTTGTTTCTTGTTTAATATTTCTGTTATGGTTTCTTGATTGATCGCTTGTGATGTCGTGCTTGCCAAACTCTTGGGATTGGCAAAGTCGCGGAAGATCAGGTCTTATCGAAAGGTAAGGAAAATCCCGGTAGTTACAGGTGGTATCCGAGCCATACTTGACTATAGGAGCGAAATCGTAGAACTGGATGTAACTAAGGATTATTTCTAGATTTTCTAATCTGCTAACAAACCTTCATCGTGAAAGTTGTTCGCTTAAATCTCGTCGTTTGCTTGGTGAGAGTCTTGTTTGCCTAGAATAGTGCTTGTTTAGTTATCTTCGTTCTGATCTGCTGGCTTTCTATTTTCTTCAGTAATTCTATTTCTGCTCATGCTATCTTTCTAATCAGAATTGTTTTCCTGCAACAGACGGCTCTGAGGAGGTCTGGACATCTTCACGCTCGTTTTGAGGAGGCCGCTCTGGAGGACCCTGAGGTACCACCACCCGCTAGGCGTGGTCGTGGTGCTGTCCCCAGAGATCGTGGTCGCAGCGCTGGAGGCCGTGTACCAGTGCCACTTGCGGCCGACGCGCCTGGCGTTGGTCGAGGGCGTGGCCGTGAGCGTGGCCGTGCTGGAGCCCTTGCCCCTCAGGCCGAAGGTCGTGGCAGAGGAGTTGCCACAGACCTTGGGTTTGAGCCTGCTGGTGTTGCCGCGCCTGGTGAGGAGCTTCTAGCTGCTTCGAACCTGGCGGAGGTGATGGCCCGACAGACGCTTCTGCTTGAGCGTATCGTCGAGCAGTCACAGCAGCAGCCTCGTGGTCATGCTTCTGCTTCTGACGCAGCACCGTATCACCAGTCAGTCGGTTCTCGCATAGCGATGTTTCTGAGCATGCGCCCTCCCACTTTTGACGTGTAGTCGATCCTCTGGATGCTGACGACTGGCTCAGGGATATCGAGAAGAAGCTAGACCTAATTCAGTGTGACGACCAGGAGGCAGTTCGTCTGGCAGCTCACCAGTTGACAGGTGCAAGTGGTGCTTGGTGGGACACTCTGTACGCCACACTTGACGAACCTGAGCAGTTCCCCTGGGACGACTTCGTCACCGCTTTCTGTGGTTTTCACATCTCAGAGGGAGCCATAGAGGCGAAGGCGGAGAAGTTTCGTACTCTTCGTCAGGGAGGTATGTCTGTCACTGAGTACGCCGACCGCTTTACTCAGCTGAACCGTTTTACACCTGAAAAGGTCTCGACTGAGCGTCGCAAGATGTACTGGTTCCAGAAGGGTCTACATCTTGAGATGCTTCTGTTCCTGGACGGAGGTGTTCAGAGGAGCCTTCGTGAGCTGATTGACAGATGCCTAGCTTTGGAGGTGTCACTACAGAAGCTCGACCGGTCCAGAGATGCTAAGAGGAGAGCTCTTGGTGAGAGACCCAGTCGTGAGGCTTCGCAGCGTCAGCGTTTCAGTGGTTCTTTTCAGCAGGGATCGAGACGACCCACCTTCGCCCGATCTACTGCTCCTGCTCCAGCTTCAGTCCAGCAACAGAGTTCTCAGAGCTAGAGAGCTGCCTTCCAGCAACAGTAGTCCTCTTTCCGTCCGACAGGGGGTCAGCCCTCGGTTCGCTGCTTTGAGTGTGGCCAGGAGGGTCAGAAAGCGTTTCAGTGTCCGAGGCGCCAGCAGGGACCTGGGGGTGGCGGTGTTCAGTTTGCCACTCCCGCTAGGTCACCGCACCAGTCAGGAGGACGAGGAGTACGTTCAGCGGGCTGTGGCGCTGCTCAGCCGAGCGTCACGCGTAGCCTCTTGAACCACATCTCGGTGGAGGAGGCTCAAGACGCACATGACGTCGTCGTTGGTGAGTTCTTACTTCACTCCCACCTAGCGACGGTTTTGTTCGATTCGGGGGTTACTTATTCGTTTGTGTCGTCGGCGTTTGCGTCCACACACAGTCTTCCTACCTCACTCTTAGCTATACCTACACTTACCACTTCACCTCTTGGAGTCTACAAGAGTCGTGTTGAGTGTAGAGGTGTTCGGATCTTGATAGAGGTGTGGTCTTCCTAGCCGATCTCATCGTCCTTCCCTCGCGTGACATTGATGTCATCTTGGGCATGGATTGGCTAGCGAGGCACAACAGAGTCATCACTTGTGCTGAGAGGGTTGTGTCTTTGGCCAACCACCACGGTGTTCGAGTGGTGTGTGCTCCTAGAGCGTCTAGAGTTTCACCTGCAGTTTGCAGCTTGCAGAAGTTATCTTTGGAGCAGATTCCTGTTGTTCATGATTTTTCAGAGGTATTTTCCGATGAGTTGCCGGGACATCCTCCAGATCGAGATGTTGAGTTCATGATCAATCTTCTTCCTAGTACCGCGCCGATTGCCAAGCGGCCGTACCGGATGTCTTCCAATGAGCTTGCTTTGCTTAAGGAGCACATTAATGAGCTCTTGAGTAAAGGGTTCATTCGGCCGAGTGCTTCGCTGTGGGAAGCCCCAATGCTGTTCGTGAAGAAGAAGGATGGATCAATGCGCATGTGTGTTGACTACCGTTCTTTGAATGAGGTGACAATAAAGAACAAGTACCCTTTGCCAAGGATCGATGATCTGTTTGATCAGTTGAAGGGTGCAAAGTTCTTTTCCTCGATTGATTTGAGATCGAGGTATCACCAGATGAAGATTCAACCTTCTGACATTCCAAAGACTTCGCTTGTGACGAGGTATAGGTCTTATGAGTTCTTGGTCGTTTCTTTTGGACTCACTAATGCCCCTGCCTACTTCATGAACATGATGAACAAGGTGTTCATGGTTGAGTTGGATAAGTTCGTGGTGGTTTTCATTGATGATATTCTCGTCTATTCCAAGTCAGCCAAAGAGCATGAGCAGCATCTAAGAGTTGAACTTGGGAGGTTGAAATCTTATCAGCTATATGCCAAGTTCAGCAAGTGTAAGTTTTGGCTTGAGAAAGTTGCTTTTCTGAGCCATGTTGTCACAGCTGAGGGTGTTGCCATTGATCCTGAGAAGGTCAAGGCTGTTGTGGAGTGGGAGTCTCCGAGGTCAGTCTCTGAGATGAGGAGTTTTCTTGGATTGGCAGGTTATTATCGCCAATTCATTGAGAATTTCTCTAGGATTGCTAAGCCTATGACCGAGTTGACTCAGTTGGGTGTGCCGTTTGTCTGGTCAGATGCTTGTGAGAGGAGTTTCTAGGAGCTGAAGATGAGGCTGACATCTGCGCCTGTTTTGACCTTGCCGGATATTCATCAGGATTTCCAGGTTTTCTGTGATGCTTCTCGTCAGGGTTTGGGTTGTGTGCTGATGCAGAACAAGAAGGTTGTGTGCTATACTTCGAGGCAGTTGAAGAAGCATGAGTTGAACTATCCGACGCATGATCTTGAGTTGGCAGCTGTTGTCCATGTTTTGAAGATTTGGAGGCACTATCTGATCGGCAATAGATGTGAGATCTTCACCGACCATAAGAGTCTCAAGTACATCTTCACCCAGTCAAAGCTGAACATGAGGCAGAGGAGGTGGCTTGAGTTGATTAAAGATTACGATCTTAGCATCAACTATCACCTGGGTAAAGCCATTGCTTAGAGTCGTAAGGCTTATTGTTCTTCCTTGATCTCTGGGCAGTCAGAGATTCTTGCAGATCTGACCAGTTTGAGAGTTGAGATTGTTCCTCAGGGTTTCTTGTGCGAGCTCAGATTGCAGTCGTTGTTGATTGAGGAGATTAAGTCAGCTCAGAAGCTTGATAGAGATGTTCAGTCGATCTTGAAGAAGATGAAGAGGGGCAAAGCGCCGGGTTTCCGTGTGGATCAGCAGGGTGCTTTGTGGTTTGAGGACCGTATCTGTGTTCCGAGAGTGCTAGAGTTGCGGGATGCTATTCTGAGAGAGGCTCATGATTCGAGATTTTTTATCCACCCAGGTTGCACCAAGATGTTCGAGGATCTGAGGACTCGTTTCTGGTGGGTTGATATGAAGGCAGACATTGCTGAGTATGTTGCCTTGTGTGATGTTTGTCGGCGAGTTAAGGCTGAGCACTAGAGGCTGGCTGGATTACTGAAGCCGCTGTCGATCCCTTCTTGGAAATAGAATGACATTAGTATGGATTTCATCACGGGTTTGCCGTTGACGTCTCGCCATCATAATGCTATCTTGGTGGTGGTGGATCGATTGACTAAGACCGCTCATTTCATCCTTGTGAATGAGAGGCACTCAGTTGATCAGTTGGCTAAGTTGTACATCGATCACATTGTGACGTTGCATGGTGCACCGAGGAGCATTCTGTCTGATCGCGGGCCTTAGTTTACCGCGAGATTCTAGAGGAGCTTGCATGAGGCTATGGGTACACACTTGGTGTATGGTTCAGCTTATCACCCTCAGACAGATGGTTAGACAGAGCGTGAGAACCAGATTTTGGAGGATATGTTGAGGGCTTGTGCGATCACCTATGGGCAGAGCTGGGAGGACAGTCTCTCTTTTGTGGAGTTCTCTTACAACAACAGTTTTCAGGCCAGTTTGGGTATGTCACCTTTTGAGGCGCTGTATGGTAGGAGATGTCGTACCTTGCTTATGTGCTCAGAGGTTGGTGAGAGGTCTGTCTTTGGTTCTGATTCCATCAGAGCTACTGAGGAGAAGGTTGAGAAGATAAGATAGCATCTTTGGGTTTCTCAGAGCCGTCAGAAGAGCTATGCGGATAAGAGGAAGAGATCCCTTTCTTTCGAGGTTGACGATTGGGTGTATCTCAAGGTGCCACCTCTTCGTAGCACGCGTCGCTTCCATGTCCGAGAGAAGTTGGCTCCGCGGTTTGTCACCTCTTCGTGGCACGCGTCGCTTCCATGTCTGAGGGAAGTTAGCTCCGCGGTTTGTCAGTCCTTTTCGGATTCTCAGGAAGATCAGTGATCTTGCTTACAGGTTGGACTTGCCATCCGAGCTTGCGGGTGTGCATCCTGTGTTCCACGTCTCTCACTTGAACAAGTGTCTTCGAGTACCGGAGGAGCGAATTGTCCCTGATGCTTTGGATATTCAGGACACGCTCGAGTACCTGGAGTACTCGGTGAAGATTCTTGATGAGGCGTTTAAAGAAACGCGGAGGTCCAAGATCAAGTTTTTCAAGGTTTAGTGGAGCAACCACACTGAGCGAGAGGCTACCTGGGAGAAGGAAGATGATCTAAGGAAGAAGTTTCTCTATCTATTTGAGTCCGCTCCTTGATCTCGAGAACGAGATCCTGTAAGGGGGGAGTCTGTAATTAATAAAGTGGTGAATTTCCCAATTCCGTTCTGATTAAATTATCTGTCCCAATTTTTGTTCTGTTCAAATATCAGTTGTTTCGAATTTTGTTCCATCTAATTCGAAATCATTTTTATCAAAATTGTTCCTGTGCCGAAATAATTCTGGTCCGCGAGTTTTGTCGGGGCCGAAATTATTATTCTCAGCCACAAATTAATTTCCTCAGCCTTCTTAATTATTTCACAGTTATCAATTAATTCCTGAACTAATTCCTAACCCCACCCCATTTTTTTACCCTCCTATAAAAACCCTTTCCCTCTCTTATCCTCTCCCAAACCTCCCTTTCCCCTCTCTATTTCTCCAGAAATTTTTTTGGCAACCGCCTCCACCCCGTTTTCCGCGCCATTCCCATCCACGCGCCTGTGCCTGACGCTGCACCGGTCCATCGGCTGCTTCGTCGCCTCTCCGCGCGCGCCGCATCTAGTGGAGCCGCTGGTTGCCGTCCTTGCCGCTGAGTCGCCGCATCAGCATCGGATTCGCGCCAGCCGCCTCAATCCCCACGACGTCGTCACGTCGAGCCGCTCACGCGCCGAGTCTTCAGGTCGCCGTCCCCGCAGCCCGCTTCGATCCCCGCGCCGTTCCCGTGTGCGTCCTCCGGAGCCGAGTCTGCGTCTGTTGGTCCCTGCGCGTCACCGGGTCGTCGTCTCCGCAGCCTCGCCTCGTGTTCTGCGCCGTCAGCGTCGTCAGCCTGTGCCGCGTTATCTTGCCTCGGCCTTCACGTCGCCGATCTCCAATCTCCTTTTGATTTCCAGCACGTCTCCGATTCTCCAGCAAGTTTCGAGTTTTGATCTCCGAGGTTTGGCCCCCAATTCCGAGATCCCCGGTGAGAATAATTTCTCTCTCTTAATTTCCTTTTTCCTTTCCAATTAATTGTTAGATTAATTGCTAATTGATCTGCGATTAATCTAAATCCTTGTGGTCTAGATCGTCTATAATTTTCGGAAACTCTGTTTGATCTCCGATTATTCTCAAAATTGTTCCGTTAATTTGTCTCGTCGCGTTGTCGTGTAGGGATGTTTCGGGAAATGTTTTACGCACGTTTGGTCTAGTAGTTTCAATTTAGATTTAATTTTTAGTTTTATTTGTCACGTAATTAGTGTCTAATTCCCTGTTTGTTTTGTGTTTAGCCGGTGTTCCCGAGGAGGAGTTCCGCGAGCCAGCTCAGTTCGACGATCCGAATCCCGACTTCGATCCCGAGTTGCCAGGCAAGCCGCGTTTCTTGATCACTTTGTACCCAGTATTTTAAACTGCATGTTTTGTTTGCAACCCTAATTTGCATGCCAACTATTTTAAAATATGCCAGCAACATTTCTAAGCTGTGCCTATTTACTGTTCCACAAATATGAACCCTAGGATTGCTTTAGAACATTTCTTTTATTTTTATGCTTAGCTTTATTTTTATCTCACACCTATCACTATAAAAATAGAATTTGTGTTAAATGCTTTTGAACTGTGACTCAAATGTGTGAGTTTTGCAAATAACTATATATAACTATTTAGCGGGGGCGGGTTAGAATATGAGGAGCTGAGGGACTTTTGGGAAGTCCCTGTGGGCGTACCTGTTGCGGGTACAACGGAAAGATCTGGGCTGAGATCTTTCTGTGAGACTTGTTGTTGGCGTTGAGGTTGGAGATAGTGCCTGCCCCAACAATTAAGGACCGAGTCCTTCGAGCCTTGTACACTCAGTTAACAACCATGCATACCACGTTACTCTGTATGAGCAGTTGGCTTGATCTTGAAGCTTGCCGAGACTGGTTGTTTACCCGTGGGTTCGCGGTGTTGTGTTAGTATGGTGTAGAGCTCTGACTCCCCACATGAGATCGAGATACCCCGCCTGATCAGTGGTAGGCTCTTCACAGCTCCAGGATCCGGGCTTTTGAGATCCTTATCCTGGAGGACGGATGACACCAGTCAAAACTTGTGGACGGGTCTTGTGTGTTCCTCGGAGCTACGACGGTAGTTCCCGACGATGCTTCTCGTGGGTCCAAGTTCATAACCTCTGCAGAGTTTTAGTCGATGCGTAATACCGCGTCCTTTTGGAAGGACACCCCCCTGAGTTGTGCTCCTCATTGAGTAGTTTTGTTTTTTTCCTCCTCTCCTTTTTTAAAATGTTTTTGACTCTGGCTTTTGAGCTGTGGCCGAGTATGGAGTTTACGTCGTCATTGAAATGAACCCCTGTCCGAGATAACGAAGATCTCTGCAGGGCAAGATAATAAAATTTGACAAGTTTTAAAATAAAACTTTTTTGCATTCTTTAAAATAAAATAAAATATTTTAAACTTGCATTTAGCACTTGAGCCATGCCATTACTCTTGAAACCATTTGCATGCATACATTATTGTTAGGCAGCACGCGGTTTGCTGAGTATTCGTACTCATGGCTTTCGAATTTGTTGTTTTCAGAGGATTCTCTCAGCTTCAACTTCGACTACGTCTTTGACGGTCCGTGACATCCGCTCCTGCGCTTAAGCTAGTCTGTGTGGAGGAGGTTCGCGACTGCTGCCACATTGATGCTTCCGCTGTTGCTCTTGTTAGATTTTCGATAGTGATATATCTTCTCTGAGATGTTTCCAGCCTGCGTGCCGATGGACCCCCTTTGGAGGATTTTATTCTAATAATTTCACTTTGACCTGCTATTTTTCTATTCTTATTTCTTGTTTAATATTTTTGTTATGGTTTCTTGATTGATCGCTTGTGATGTCATGCTTGCCAAACTTCTGAGGTTGGCGAAGTCACGGAAGATCGGGTCTTCCCGAAAGGTAAGGAAAATCTCGGTCGTTACATAGATGCCCAGATCGTATATGAACTTCGTCTGGACATTTTAGATATGAATTGAAAGCTAAAGAGATAAGCTTTCCAACAAATCGAATCCCATGCCAAAATACTTTCTAGATTTCTTGGAATCGCCGAAACATGTGCAAAATTTGTCAGAGTGTTATGACACCATCTTTTGTTCTTTGAGTCATATATCTTTCCTAGATCTATTAGTATTATGATTTGCCTACTAAAGATGCTCTAACCTCTATATAAAAATAGCCACCATTCGATTTGCTTGCGGGAATTAACTTTCTTAGCGAGATCAACCGGGTGTTGCACGATTGATAACCATAAGAAAAGTGATGCTGCGATTGCAGAGTTCAAATCGTGTTAATTTGAGACCAAATCGATTGTGTGCCGCATCTCCACCAAATCAGAACTTACCACAACCTGATGGAAGATCAGGAACTACGTACACATCATAATCCCTCGCAGATCATTATCCATATGGCCCTCAAATATGGATCAAATCTGCATTGTCTCTTGGGCATATCTTCCACACTGCATTGTTTCCGGGTCACTGTAACATAAGGTGACTCTCCACCGTGCTGTCTGATAGTTCTAGAGCCTGAACACTAGGGGTGAAAATGGATTGGGAGATTCCTGTACTGTCCCGGTTCCTTTCCCGGTTTTTAGCTGGCCATTTCCGTATTGTCAGAATAAATAAGAACAGGATGAAAAATGGAAAAAAAAACTCACAAAAACGGGATCAAAAATGGTGGGGGGGGGGGTCAATTTCACATTCTAGTTTATTCCATTAGTCACATTTGTGCTGTCGTATCAGATCAATGCGCTGATATATGTACCATTTAATAGACATATAACAGCATTAATAGTCATATAGTAGTCGTTAGAAAGTTTAAAATGGTAATTTCCACAATCATGTAACACCGTTAACTGTCCAAGTTGATGGAAAGGTCAGATCAGGAATGAAAAATGAAAATCTGTCCTCGTAAGGAAGTTTGTTTGGAAAAGGATCAAAGAAGGAAGCGTTCAAAATTTTAGGGTAAAGTAAGGAATTTTCTAAAAAAGGGAATTGGGGTGCCTCAGGGAATCAGGGTAGCACGGTGGTCCAATTTTTTTTTAAAATAATGACGGTGGTCTGGTTTTGGTGGAGCAACCGGGCACCTTTTTTTATTAAAAGCAAATAAAATAAAATTGCCTTCCATGTATCTCTATTAAAGCAAATAATGATAATTTATTTTTCTTTACAAACTACCACATAATTAATATTGTTAGCATTTAAATTTTAATCCATATCGTAATGACAAATAAAAATAAACTTAGAGGGTATATGTTTTTGTGTTGGGTCAATGTTTCCGACATAATTACTGATTACCGACCGATTTCGATATATTATCATCTGTATTTGTTCGTTTTTGTTACCGGTTTTCCTGTTTTCGTTTTCATCCGGTATTACAAATATGGAAATGAAAACGGTTAGGGTGTTTTTCCAATCGTTCCCATCTGTTTTCATCCCTACTGAACACTTCCATTGTTCTTAGCCACACTTCTGCACAGTGCTACCTATATCTAGTGACTCCAATTGAAAATGGCTTTTTTACCTTGCTCCCAACTTTATCAACTTGGTTCATACTCTTCTTCACTACGATCCTAGTACTCGAGAGATCCATTTAGCATCTAAACTTTTCTTCAACTAGTGTGGCCTAAGATAAATGACTCAAGCTCACTTAAAACACTAAGTTTTTCTATGGACTCAAAAGCCAGCAACTAAACTAAGGGGTCACACATGTCCTCAGGAGTAATTATCATTTACTCACAAAACATTCGTGCCTATGGGCTTTTCACAATTTCAATGGTCGTGGACAGACAAGACCGTATGTACTACATCCGTTTCAAAATATAAGCATTTCTAGGTTTAGATAAAGTCGAAAATTTTTAACTTCTATCAATAATATCTAAAAAATACATAATTTTTAAAATAAAAATATACTTTTTTGAAAGCTTATTTCATGATGAATCAAAAAATATAATTCTTATATGATAAAATATTACTAACTTTGCATTATTAATAGTCAAAGTGATAAAAGTTTGACTTTGACTAAATCTAGAAATGCTTATATTTTGAAACACGGAGGGTATATATATATGTACTAATCAAAATTGGTTGATACGATATCATTTACACCACAAATTTAATATAAAGTATTCCCATATGCCTCTCTCCAAGATATTATTTCAATTTCAATACTGCAAAGATTGAAATAATCAAGGCTAGTATTTTGATTATTTGTGTACTTCAAAATACATCATACTAGTCTAGGTTTATTTTTCTTTTCAAGTAGGATATTGGCTTCTAGGATGAATAATGATGAGCAGTCCAGTCAAAACAATATTGTGACATGGATGGCAAATCTGTTACTAAAGCTTATTGCCTTATTGAAGTAGATGGTTATCTTATTGATCTTATCCCGTCACCACAAGGATTAGAGCAACTCCAAGTCCCCATAAAATGGTCCCCAAAAAACACTTTTTAAGGGTAGCCTAAAAAATATAGGAGTACTTTTTAAGGGTAGTCTAAAAAATATAGGAGTCTATTTTTTCCCTCTCCTCCAACAATTCTCTTAAAAGTTTCCCTTAAAATTTTTAAATGGGCCAGGATGACTAGCCGTTTTGCCGTCTATCCGTTTTGGCTGGCTATCTTTCCTTAACGCGTGTGCGGCGGCTGGAGATCCTACCGTATCGTACGTTGCATGGCGGCGTGCGTGCGATCCTGATATGCTGGTGATTCATGTGCGTGCTCCTGGCTTCCTGCGATCCAGAGTCTGCTCCCTGACTTTGCCGGCCAAGCAGGTCATTCATCGGGTGCAGCGCTGCGATCCTGCTGTTTGCGCCTGATATTTGCCGGCCAAGCAGGTGCTGCGATCCTGCCGTCTGCGCATCCCTGTCTCCATCTTGATTTCAATCGATTAAAGGAGTATGAGCTGTAGGCGTTCATTGTTGGATCAAATATTAGATTCTTCATCTTCTGATGATGAAGATGATTTCTTGATCTCATCTGCATCTATTGCGATTACACATTATCGGTCTTTGAATGAGGTTGAAGAAACATTGTGGCTCTGTTCCTGGCCATAAAATAGTCCGTCGCAAAAGGCAAAAAGCACATTGCAAGTTATATGAAGATTATTTCTCGGATGATCCAACATATGGCCATGAATTTTTCAGGCGCAGGTTTGTTTTTGTCAATTAACTTTATTTATTGCATATAACTTGTTGTAATATTAATAGCTTTATTTTCTTATATGTAGGTTTAGGATGAGCTGTTCTCTTTTTTTGCACATCATGAAAGCGGTGGAAAATCATGACGATTACTTTGTTCAGAAAAGAAATGCAGCACATGTACTCGATTAAGTTGTCTGCAAACTGAACCAAGCATTTTTCCTTGCAATAGATGAACAGCTAGTTTATGCAAACTGAACCATAACAATATACGAACAGCTAGAGATTATGCAAAATGAAAATATTAAGTCTCAAACAAATTTCCTGCTGCTTTAACAATAGATGAACCAAGCATTTTTCCTTGCTGCTTTAACAAATTTCAACATCTAAACAAGAGCTTGGCAGGAGAATACATGGATGTGTATATATGTCTGGGGTGAAGCAATACATTATTCAGTTTGATGAGCTAATGTAGATCCATCAAATCAGCTTTTTGTCCCTAGTTGATATTGTTAGCTAGTTGTGTAGCACGTATAAATAAAATTCCAATTTGGACATATACTTAATATAAATTGAATCCACAGAAATCCAGCAGATTAACACATTTCAAACCCTAATATATCCAAAGAAGTCTACTATTTTGCAAAGAAAGGAGAGGATAAAAGATGGAAACCCTCGATTGGAGGCAAAATCAGGATGAAGACCGAGTGGTGACTGCGCTGGGACTCCCGAGCTGGGCGTCTGAGCCGTGACCGGTCCTTGGCGGGGCAACAGGGCGAGGTCCAAGCGGCAACCGGCGACGGGACGGCAAGGGTGACCAAGCGGAGACTGGACGGCGACGGGACCGAGTGGAGACGGAACGGCGACGGGACGGCCGGCGCGCGGGACGTCGCGCAGCCCGGCGAGAAGAAGCTGGGGACAGGCCAGCACGCGGAACGATGGGAAGGCGCGCGGGACGGCGCGCGCGAGGGTTGAGCGGAGAGGCGCGGGCGAGCGGCGGTCTCGGCGGCAAAGGAAGAAGCACGCGCGGGCGAGCGGTGGTCTCGGCGGCAAAGGAAAAAAGCACGCGCGGGCAAGCGGCGGGAAAGGAAAAAGCATGCGCGGTAGAAGATATCGGGGAGCCGAAAACTTGCCCCCATCTAGCTACGGACCGGAAGATGTTCGGGGACTCAAAAGATAAGGGATGGTTTAGGGGATTTGTTAGAAAGGTGATTTTGCATTATTTTCTTAAAATTTGATTTAAGAGGAGTTTTAATAGATCTCTTAGAGATGCTCTTATATATCCTGTCACGCGTCTTCCTTTCTGCTTATGATACACATCTATCCTTCTTCATAAGAATTTTATATGATTTTTTGAAGATGGGCAAAAAGCTTGTCCTAGGTGCTCCATAACAGGTACTGGGCTGCAATGTGGTTATATACCCATATACATTTGTAACACTCCGCCAAGATCTCACATGGAGAAGGCTCACCTATTTATGCATAACATTTCTCTTACAATTTCGGCCTCGTTTCATGTAAAACAGTTTACTCAGAGTATTATGGTCAAAGTTTACAAAACAGCTCAAAACCGGCCAGTTTTTGCGGTTTTTGATGAAACCGGTTCGGACCGGTTTTTTTAAAAAAATTTAAAAAATTTTGAAAAATTAAAAAAATTCGAAATACCAAAAACCGGTAAAACCAATCGATAAACCGGTCGGCTTACCTGTAAAACCGGTGGGTTTCAAATTTTGAAATCTGGTACTGTAGCAAACCGGTAAAACTGGCTGGCTTACTGATGAAACTGACCGGTTTACTGTAGCAAACCGTTCAAATTTTGAGTTTTCGATTTAAAGCAGTTTTTGACCGATTTTACCGATTTAAATTATGGTTAGAACAACGGGAGTTATAAACTGACTTTCACCTTTCAACACAACTAAGGTGAGACTAATCTCACTTCTCCATTTCACTTCAATTATAAGTGATTAAGTCCTAAATCACGCTTTACAATTACAACTGCAGGCTTAGACTGGGATGTTACAACATCGCAAGTTGGCAAGTGGACCAAGTGGACTAACTAATGGGCATGCGCAGCCCGGCCCACTGCCTCTCGGAGTCACGCTTCTCGCCAGCCGCCCCACACAGTAGTCGCCTCGTTGCCTGCTGCCCCGCGCCGCAGCAGCCCCTCTGCTGCTTGAGATGAGATGTACCTGTGAGAGATGAGGGAGACACAAGGGATGATAAGATATGGTAGATAGAGAGAGGAGGTGCCGCGGGAGACATTTTTGAAATGGCTCCGCTGGCTATGCTTTCTCTATGAAATTAAAGCTCCGTTTGAAATGTGAGAAAATTTTTTGTTTCTGATCTTTTTCTGTGAAATTTAACTGATTTTTGCAAAATTCTTGTTGTAAAATTTCTGGTTCCATAAGAGGCCTAAAGGATGCGTTCGTTTCCTGGCATGTGCCCCGCGCTGCAGCAGCTTAACACCATCAAGCAAGTAAAAACTCTGCAGCTGCCTCCTGTCTTTCCACTCACCGTTGATTCTTCTATTCGTGCAGCAGCCGACCAACTGCATGCTGCAGCCACAGCAAAGGGAACCGAACAGGCCCAAAGTTTCCTAAAAGTCTATAATATTTATATTTGTACCACCCACTAAAAAGTTATCTCTTTTGTGGTTGTACTACGTTATCATCTTATTTCCACCGTTAGACCGCATGCATCCAATCTTCCATCTGTCCTTCCTCCCCTCTCAGTCCCTAGTTCCTCCTCACCTGCACGACGGCCTCTCTTCCCGCTTCACTGCTGTGCCGCATCAGCTTCTCACGCTCCGTCTCCCCTCCCCCTGTCTCTTTGCCTTCACCGCCGTCTCCCACTGTCCCACATCCATTTGCAAGGCATTTAAAAAGGGACGCTCCATAGTACAAAAATCTACGCCACTGCTTGATCAATTTTGGGCCCCCTATCAGCGTGATGCCACAATTCCAGCATGATGATGGCATCCATGGCAAGGCGGCTGCGGGAGCTGCAGGTATCCGACTATGGCGTCCACGTACGGCGGCGAGGCGGCTGCAGGACAGCAGGAGCTGCAGGGCAGCTGGGCGAACTTCGACGATGACTCACGCAGAATCCGGGGCTGCCACAACGAAGGACGCGACTCCAGACTTGGTTGTTCATACGCGTGCTGCTTCAGCCCCAGCTGTGAGGATGGTTTTTGCCCTGAGCTTGCGTTTGATTTGAACCACATCCGTATTGATGCGTACGCCAGATCTACATAGAAGTATAATAGGTGTTTAATTATGTAGTATTATGACTAATATTCTCATTACTATCATCACCATCAAAACGGCCTGGATTTTGTGCGCCAGTGTCACATTATGCCGTGCTTCCTTTTTCAGTTGTGATTAGTGACTCTTTTTTCATTCTTTTGTAAACACTGTTATACATGCTAAATGTATGTTAGTTATCCTGATAATTAGGTTTCTTGCATTTCTATTCTAAACACCACACCTTGAGTGCTAAGATTTGTCACGGTTGTTATCTCTTAAATGAGTAAAGAAAGATGAAAAACTTAATCATTGTTAGTCATTGGATTAGATTTTTATATTATTTTCTAACAAACCATAAAGTCCCACAGCACTGTGCTGGAGAATCAACTAGTTTTTTTTCCCCTACAATTCTAAGGAAACTGGTAGGGAAAGAAAATTTGAAACCAAAAGTTTTACATTTTCCTAGCGCCAGTAAAAACTCTAGGGAACGGAAATATTTCTTAAAAACAACCTGTTGATTCTAATAGTGATAGTGAAACCCCAATAGCAGGATCTATTAAATGAAGATAGGACTTAGGACGCATGTTGATCCACTAGACCAAACATGCTATCATTGCCAACCCTTAACCTCCCACAAAACCCTAGCCGTGCTCATAGTGGATACTGTGAGGAGATGGTATTCAACTGGAGGTCAGCTACTTTACATTAACATACGACTACAATGGACCGAACTGCTCGAACTTTGTTGGCTCTACGACCACGAGTAGCTAAGATCGCCCATAACTTATATGATTTTCTTATTACACACGACATATAAAATAGGAATAAGTCATATTTGACTCCTCAACTATCGTGCTTGTTCGCTTTTTCTCCCCAACTGAAATATACCAGATATTTTGACTCCTTTAACTATTCAATCCATTCATTTTTCTCCTTCGATTGTTTCGACGGCGGTTTTGCTGACATGGCAGAGTGACACGACATAATCCATTGAGCAAGGTAGCGTGGCAAAATCCGCTGACGTAGACACTCGATTTGATCTGATTTTATTCTAAATTAGAAAACAAATACTTAACAACCTCAAAAAATTATAAAACTTTTTCAAAAATTTAAATCATTTTACAAAGAACAAATTTTGTTTTGAGACCAATTTCAAATTCAAAACACGTTTTATTTTAAAAATTTAGAAAACAAATAACCTAAAAAATAATACGTCTTTCGAATTTTGTATAAATAAATCTATTTCAAATTTGGAGTTGAGCCCAAAACACAATTTGTTTCTCATGAAGAGATCCATCATTCTTTAAAGTTTCAAATTCATTCAAGTTCCAAAACTCATGTTTTAAAGCAAAACAGTAAGCTGCCGCTGAGTCACCGTTCTATTATTATTATTTTTTTCGAATTTTGTAAAAATAAATATATTTCGAATTTGGAGATAAGTCCCAAATAAAAGTTATCCCTCTTTTATCCCTCATGAAGAGGTCTATTATCTTTCAAAGTTTCAAATTCATCCGAGTTTAAAAAGTCATATTTTTAAGCAAAACAGTAGACTGCTGCTGAGTCATATATTTTAAATTTAGAGATAAATATAAAACAAAAGTTGTTGTTCCTCATGAATAGATCTATCATCCTTCAAAGTTTCAAATTCATTCGAGTTTTATGAAGTCATATTTTTAGGTAAATAAAAGGCTACTAGTTCAAAAATATGACCTCACTAAGTCGAATGAATTTAAAACTTTAAAAAATAATATATCTATTCATAAGAAACAACTTTTCTTTTGAACTCATCTTCAAATTCGAAATAAATTATTTATACAAAATTCAGAATATAAATTTATAACGATGCTTTAAAAACATGACTTTTGAAATTCGAATGAATTTGAAACTTTGAAAAGTGATAGATCTTTTCATAAAGAACAACTTTTTTTTTACTCATCTCCAAATTCGAAATAGATTTATTTATACAAAATTCGAAAGACATATTATTTTTTTCTAAATTTTTAAAATAAAATGTGTTTCAAATTTGAAATTAGTCAAAAACAAAATTTGTTCCTTATAAAATGATTTAAATTTTTGCAAAATTTTATAATTTTTTAAGGTCGTTAAGTATTTGTTTTCTAATTTAAAGTAAAATCAGACCATATCGGATGTCCACGTCAGCGGATTCTATCAGCAAAACCACCACGTCAGACAAAACCGCCGTCGAAACAGCCGAGAAAGAAAGTTGAGGAAGTCAAATAACACTTATTCCCAATATGGTAGCTTATCTGTTCTCCAACGCCTACCACTCATAGGATAGTCCCAAGAACTAGAAAATACATGTATCATCCATTGTAATTGTATTTGCATATTTTAATTAAAATACTGTCTTACGTTAATAATATATACAATATGTTTGCATACCAGCTCAAATTAAATCAGATTGGACATGACCACAGAAGTCTGAAATATCTGTGGAACATTTCAAAAAAAAGATGGGGCACTGTTGTACAGCACATTAGTTATGTACCACTTTCTGGAAATTAACACGAGATGTTACTGACCACGCTCCGGTTATAACTACCAAGTAGATCAGAGAATTCCTCAACGTGGACTTTTAACTAAAACAGCATGATCCCGTAAGCATACCTCAACTCAAACTATGCTGCTTCAGTAGTTTCAGATAATTCCGTAAGAAAAGATGGCAACCATATCTCAATACGAGTCCCTCCAGCGCCTATAACATCATCATGTCTGCGAGGTGATATCACACGGAAAACACATCCGTAATTCTCAAGTATTTCACCAGCAACAGTTAGTCCTGCGATGAAGTTCCATGTCATATTGTCTTCAAGCATACCGTCTGCAAGAAGCTCTGAACCAAATGGGGCAAGGGAGCGTATCTGGGTCTGCAGGAAAAAAAAAGTAAAGGAAATTAGAAAAACAATCAACTCCCAACAACAAAACAAATAAATTATGAATCATGAGGGCTACTAATAAGCTTGGAATTAAGGCAAATGCAATGCACAGATTAACGTAAGAATCAATAAAAGTATCAGCCAAGTAGGCATGAAAAGATACGGCGAAAAGCAGCAGCAGTATTCCTTGGGAACTCAGGGATAATAAAATAATTACTTATTAAACCATAATTTTTTTTTTACTGGAGTTTAGTTAGTATTTTGAGCACAGTATATGGGGTCTCTCTTTTAGGAGGCATGCATCTCAACGGCTATGTATATAGATCCAGAGGTCATTGTTAAGTTGCACAGGAGCCTGCTCCCTCCCAATCCCATGTGCACCATCTTCCTACCATTTCCAGCTCATACAAAGTGGTTATTTTGGTCTCAAAAAGTTTGCATTCAAACTACAGATTCAACATATATGTATTTATTCAGCTAAATGCACTTGAATTGTTAAATGTACTTCAGAGTTCACCTGATGTCTGTTAACGACAGCCACATTTCTTTTGGCAAAGTAAAATTCGTATAAAAAATTTGGATATATGAAATCATGTACTGTTTTAGCTGTTAGAGATATGTGTATATGTTTGTACTTTTTGTTTTTCTTGAAGAGTTTTGTGTATATTTCCCTTACCTGTACCTCTATATATTAGGGCCCTTGGTCTTCTTTACGAATACAAGTGCTATTCATAACATAGTAATCAGAGCAAGGTTTTAGGGGTAGGGTTCGTCCTCTCCTCCCTGTTCCTGTTGCACTTCGTCACAAAATTATTTTTTTATTTCTTATCCACCATCTTGATTCGATCTAGTCGCTGCCTCGACCTGTGCGCGGCCCTGTTCTTGGCCCCGGCTGTCGGCCTGCTTCAACGTCGGGTCGCCGCAACCGAGGCTGCCGTCCGCCGTGCCGCCCCAAATCGCGTCGCCGCATTGGTTCCCTGACCTGCGCCGCTCCGGATCCGCCACCGCCGCCACTCGCTGCGGCCACTTGCCGCCGCTACCGTTGCCGAACCTGCGTCGCCTGTTAGGCGCAACACTCTCATTGTGTTAGATGACACTCAATGTTGGGACAACTTTCTCTATGTTTCTTACTCACTATAATGCCATGACTAACCTAAGAGGTTGGGATACATATATATAGACTTGATGGACAGCCAAACATATGCTAAGATGCTAAAGCAAAAGCTAAAAAGCTAGTTTAAGATGCTAAAACATAAAGCTAAAAAGCTAGTCTAAGATGCTAAAATGAAAAACTGAACAGCTAGTCTAAGATGCTAAAGCGAAAAGCGTAAAGCACAAAACATAAAGCATAAAGCGCCTGCACTAGACTTATTTCATCATTCTCCCCCTAAGTCTTGTGCGTCGTCTTTTGAGAGATTTGAATCATCCCAATCCTGACGCGACGCTCCTGAAACTTGATCCTACTAAGAGACTTAATGAGAAGATCAGCAAGTTGGTCTTTGGTGTTGATGTAGCTTGCCCTGACGCTCCCTTCTTCCAAGCAGTCTCGAATGAAGTGGTACTTGACTTTGATGTGCATGCTGCGCTCGTGAAAAACAGGGTTCTTTGCCAAGACCAGAGCGGACTTGCTGTCCACCCTGAGCTCCACTGCTTCATCGTCTCTGCCAAAGAGATCACTAAACAGTCGAGCGAGCTAGAGCGCCTGAATTGAAGCGGTGGAAGTCGCTACGTACTCAGCCTCGCAGCTGGACAGAGCCACCACCTGCTGCTTGACCGACTGCCAGCTAACAAGATACTTGCCGAGAAAGAAGAGCCCCCCGCTCGTGCTCTTGCTGGTGTCGATGTCGCCGGCGTGGTCACTGTCGCTGTACCCGATGAAATGTGCCGCCCCGAGACACTTCGGGTAGTGGAGGCCGTGGTCAAGAGTCCTCGCAACATAGCGGATGATCCTTTTGACGGCCTGCTGGTGCTCCGTCGTCGGTCGCTGCATGAACCGACTGACGTAGCTGACGGAGAACGCCAAATCCGGCCACGTGTGGGCGAGGTAGCGAAGGCTTCCCACAAGGCGCCGGTACTGCGTGGCATCCACCTCCTCTGTCGTGCTGTCACGGCTGAGTTTCAGCCTCTCCTCCATCGGAGTGAGCTAAGTTGTAGTCGGTGAGCCCAGCTAGCTCAACGATACGCTTGACGTAGGCGGTTTGTCGAAGTGTGATGCCGGAGTCGTCTTGGTGCACCTTGATCCTCAAGTAGAAGGAGAGAGGCCCCAAGTTCCTCATCTGAATGATGGCCTTTATCTTCTCCTTGAACGCTGCCACCTCCACATCTTTGGTGCCTGTGATCACCAAGTCGTCGATGTAGACACCCATCAGCATGGCATTGCCGCCGTTGCCCCTTCGGTAGATGGCCGCCTCGTGCAAGCTTTGCTCGAAACTCATCCCCTTCAGCGTGGAATCCAGCTTGACGTTTCACGCCCATGGTGGCTGCTGCAAGCCGTAGAGTGCCTTGCGCAGGCGCAGCACCTGGCCCTCCTTGCCGGGGATGACAAATCCCGACGGCTGGTGCACGTAGACCTCCTCCTTCAAGTCGCCGTTGAGAAACGCCGACTTGACATCCATGTGGTGGACGCACCAGCCCTCCTGAGCAGCCAGCGCAAGGAGACACACGGACTCCATCTGTGCAACGGGAGTGAAGGCATCGTCGAAGTCGATCCCCTCCTGCTGCACAAACCCGCGTGCCACCAAGCGAGCCTTGTGCTTGACGATGGTACCGACCTTATCCTTCTTCAGCTTGAACACATACTTAAGGGTGATCGCGCGATGTCAAGAGGAAGGTCAGCGAGTTCCCAAGTACGGTTCTTCTCAACGGCATCTATCTCTAGCTTCATCGCGGCGCGCTATGCCGCGTGTCCCTCAGCCTCAACGAAGGAGCGAGGCTCGCCGTTGTCGCACGCAAGATGCAACTGTGCCTCCAGGTTGTGAGGCACCGGCACTGGTGCGTCGCCGAGAAGGTCCTACATCGCCGAGAAACGCCGACTTGACATCCATGTGGTGGACGCACCAGCCCTCCTGAGCAGCCAGCGCAAGGAGACGCACGGACTCCATCCGTGCAACGGGAGTGAAGGCATCGTCGAAGTCGATCCCCTCCTGCTGCACAAACCCGCGTGCCACCAAGCAAGCCTTGTGCTTGACGATGGCACCGACCTTATCCTTCTTCAGCTTGAACACTCACTTAAGGGTGATCGCGCGATGTCAAGAGGAAAGTCAGCGAGTTCCCAAATACGGTTCTTCTCAACCGCATCTATCTCTAGCTTCATCGCGGCGCGCTATGCCGCGTGTCCCTCAGCCTCAACGAAGGAGCGAGGCTCGCCATTGTTGCACGCAAGATGCAACTGTGCCTCCAGGTCGTGAGGCACCGACACTGGTGCGTCGCCGAGAAGGTCCTACATCGTGCGATACCTCCACGGCTCGCCGTCGTGGTACGCGTCGACACACTCCTTGTCATGAGAGAGCGGAGTAACGAACTCCACCGGGTTGTGCTCGACATGAGTAGGTGCTGGTTTAGACGTGACTGGAGGAGTAGCTGTTGGTGCCGAAGAGCGTGGCGTGGCAAGCTGTGGTGGTGGCGGTGGGGAACTCATCGCAGCCGACGTCATAGTCGTTGGAGTCGGTGGAGGCTCGGAGACTGGGGTAGGCGCGCTTGACGAAGAAGAGCTGCTCACTCCCCCAGCTCCCTCGAAGTGGGCGTACTCGACGGTGAAGTCGTCGTACGCCGGAGTCGGGCCGTTGTCCACCATCTTGCCCCACGCCCAACCTCGCCCTTCGTCAAACACAATGTCGTGCGCCATACGCACACGTTGTGTCTTCAGGTCAAGGATGCGGTAGTCCTTCGTGCCCTCCACTTAGCCGATGAACACTCCCGGAGTGCTCCTGTCGTCGAGCTTGCCGACGTGGCCAAGCTCTTTGACGAACGCGAGGCAGCTGAAGGCGCGCAGGTGGGCAACCGCCGGCTTGCGTTCATGCCAAGCCTTAGTGGGCGAGCGGTTGAGGATGTAGACGGCTGTCACCACCGCCTCTCCCCAGAAGATGGCCGGCATCCCCCTCTGCTTGAGGAGGGCCCGGGCTATCCCCACCACCGTCTGGTTGCGCCGTTCGACGACGCCGTTCTGCTGTGGGCTGTACAGCGCGGAGTAGTGGTGCTGAATCCCCATGTCAGTGCTGTACGACACAAACTCAGCCGCCGTGAATTCGCCGCCGTTATCGGTGCGTAGCACTCGAAGCTTGCAGCCGCACTCCTCTGCCGTAGCCAGCTGACGCTTGATAGCATCAGCTGCTGCTGCCTTAGTGTCGAGGAGGTATGGCCACATATAGCGAAACACGTTGTCGACGAGTAGCAGAAAGTAGCGTCGGCCTCCAAGTGTGGCCGGTGTCACGGGACCGCAGAGGTCGCCGTGCACCAGCTCCAGCTTTTTTTTGACGCGAAAACTCGCCTGACGAGGGAACGGGAGTCGCCGCTGCTTGGTGAGGACGCAGGTGTCGTAGAGCTGCTCCATATGCTCGACCCGCAGCATACCCTGCACCATCTCCTTGTCGCCAAGCTGCTTCAGGGCCTCAAAGTTAAGGTGCCCAAAGCGCTCGTGCCACAGCCAGGCGTTGTCATCGCAGTGAGCTGCGAGATACACGGGCTGCGTCACCTGCACATTGAGGACATAGAGGCGATTGATGCCTCTTTTTACCTTGGCAAAAAGGCGACGATGGCGGTCCTAGATCCTCATGATTCCAGCCTTGATCTCCACGCGTGAGCCATTCTCATCCA
The DNA here is from genome assembly GCA_001602315.1 of Zoysia pacifica. Lineage (NCBI taxonomy): Eukaryota > Viridiplantae > Streptophyta > Magnoliopsida > Poales > Poaceae > Zoysia > Zoysia pacifica. The sequence goes on from BCLH01001214.1 coordinate 68,630, forward strand.
GTTGGCACAGGCTGATGATTGAGTTCATTAGTGCGAGGATGAAATAGACTCCAGTGAGGAGTCAGTGTTCACCAGTCTTGGCGACGAGGATAATGGAGCCAATGCCCCTGATGTCCACAGCCGAAGAGTCGCCGAACTTGACGGAGCCACGCACATCGACGTTCAGGTCGAAGAAGAACTCCCTGCGACCCGTCATGTGGTGAGTGGCACCACTGTCGAGGAACCAGCCGTCGATCTTGTCGTCGCTGGAGCTGTCACCGAGGAAGGCGTGTGCACTCGACTCGTCGAGGTTGAGGAGCTATTGCGGTCGATGCTGCTGGAGGTAGCTCAATGCTCCCGTGTGCTAAGAGCAGAGCCGGATCCTCCTCCTCAGCCTGTGCGACGTGAGCCTGTCCGCGCCTCGACTGTCGACAATCCCAGACCCAATGGCCAGGCTTGCCACAGTTGCGGCATATATCGTCTGGTGCCGCCCTGCGCTCGCCGACAGCGCCGCCCTGGGCGCCTCAACGAGCGTCACCCTCGGCACGTCCACGCGCCTTGCCCTAGGCGCCTCCGCGCAGCTTGCCGCTCTTGCGGCCGCCTGTTGAGTAAGAAAGCTCCCTTTTCTTCTGATCACCCTGGCGGGCCTCCCACTGCTTCTGAGTGAAATGGAGTTTCCCACCAATGATGACAGGCCCTGAGGGAGGCAGTGGCTCGTTGTCGACGACCTTGAGGCGACCTATTGCCTCCTCGATCGACATCCTAGAGAGGTCCAGCAGAGACTCGATCGAGCAAGCGATCTGCTTGTACTTCTCGGGAACGCAGCAGAGGAGCTTCTCGACAGCTCTCCTCGTCGATGGTGTCGTCGCCGTACTGCGCGAACTTCTGCAGCAGAGTGTTAAGACAAAGAACAAAGTCATCGACGTCTTCACCCGGCTTGAAAGCTAGGCTCTCCCACTCCCTGCGCAGTGCCTGTAGTGTGGACCTGCAGGCTCGATCGCTGCCGATGCGCGCCGCAGCGATGATGTCCCAGGTCTCCTTAGTAGTCCGTTTGCAAGCAAGCGAAGACTGCATCTCAGTCGGGACTGCAGCAAGGAGGGCCTCCAGCGCCCGTCGATCCTCGTCGTAGTCGACGTCGCCGTACCGGACTGCCTCCCACATGTGCCGCACCTGAAGCTTCACCCTCATCACCATGGACCACTCGACGTAGTTGGTCTTAGTGAGGTGAGGCCATCCACCACCGGCACCGGCGTCCCTGACGACAGTCTGGAAGCCGTGGTGACCATGGCGCCGGTCCGGAGGAGAGCCACGTCGCCTGTGAAGGCTGCGCTCGTCATCGTCCCGTCCGCCGTGCCGCCGGTTGTACTCTATTTAGGCCTCCAACTGTGCCGCCTGCTCCCGTAGTCGCTAGGCCTCCAGCGCACGGTCGATGCGCGGGTCGCGCTAAGGGTCGCGTTCGTCGCGTCTGCCAGGAGCACGGCCGTCGCATGCACGTCCATTGGGAGCGTTGCCGGCGCGTCCAC
>BCLH01001215.1:6137-16238 GCA_001602315.1 Zoysia pacifica
CGATACGTCAGGCCTTTTGTTCTTGGATTCCACGGAACTTTTTTGTTGGTTTCTCTCGTCAGATCTGTACAAATAGGGACCTCCCCCTTTCAGTGTCCCTCGTCCTTCAGAAGCTTTCCTTCTCCATTGATTCTTGTATGTCTCCTGTGTTTGTTATTTCTTATCTACATACAGTAGGATTTTACATTTGCATTTGTTTTTGTTGCTGCACAGTTGCTCATGTTAGTCAAACGTTTCAGTAGTAGGTGGTGTTGCTTTCTAAACTGCAGTTCCATTTCACTTCAGTTTGTCAATACCGGTTGTTGGCTGCTGGGTCTTATGACTTTCTGGGGTTTGTGAATGACTTTGCAGTCCTTGCGTTGCTGGATCTAAAAACTTTTTGTGTTGTGCAGGCTTGAGGACCCAAGAAGAGGTCAGCAATGGGGGAAACTTCCGGCGAGCGTGTCCTGAGCCGCCTCCACAGCGTCAGGGAGCGCATCGGCGATTCCCTATCCGCTCACCCAAATGAGCTCGTCGCTGTCTTCACCAGGTTGATTTTCCTGCCCTGCAAATTACTTTGGCGCACTCCTATTAGGATTAAAAATGTCCCTACAGTTCATATGCTATTAATGTTATTTCTAAAAATGTTATTAATGTTGTTGTACATAGGTGGTGTTGTATGTTTCTGTCATGGATATTGTTAGATCTAGCATGGTGCGCCACATATATGCTGAACTGAATGCATTCATAATTCCTTACCAATGTTACAGCACTGATTTAGTACCTGCCTACCTGGTTATGATGAATAATTTTACATCCAAGATTTTGTCGAACCTAGTACTGGGTACTTATGATGCACAGCATTTTTCAAGTACTGAATGCTATCTACTACCAGATCTGGCCGCATGTGTGTTTCTTATTTTATATTCAATACAATGTTGCTGAATAGAATGATTGCAGTCTGCGCTTATCCTAGTGGTTGAGGCCCCGTTTGGAACGCGGGAATTTCACAGGAAAAAATGTAAGAAAAGGAAATTTTCCTCCGTTCCAAACGGGGCCTGATAGGCTTCGCAATATGATATTACTAATTCACTTTATAGGCCTCGATTAACATATTCTTTCATAAATGCAAGAACACATCACTAGATCTGATTTAGAGCCAATCAATGAACTATTTAAGTTTAGTTACAGGATAGAAGCAAGTCTTTCTATAGTTCAGATAGAATTTTTCTGCTCACCTCTAGGCTTGAGCATACAGATAAGCTTGCAAACTATATCAGATCTGTCCTAATCTGCTGTTACTCGGAAATGTTTTGTGCAGGCTGAAAAACCTCGGAAAGGGAATGCTGCAGCCTCACCAGATCATCGCCGAGTACAACAATGCGATTCCTGAGGCCGAGCGCGAGAAGCTGAAGGATGGCGCCTTTGAAGATGTCCTGAGGGCCGCACAGGTCTGTATCAGATTCAGAGATATCAACTGGACTGCAATGGTTCTTTTTTTGATGCTGTTCTAACCCATTGCATTCTTTTGTCATTCAGGAGGCTATTGTTATCCCACCATGGGTTGCCCTTGCCATTCGCCCTAGGCCTGGTGTCTGGGAGTATGTGAGGGTTAATGTGAGCGAGCTTGCTGTTGAGGAGTTGAAGGTCCCTGAGTACCTGCAGTTCAAGGAACAGCTTGTGGAAGAAGGGTATAAATTTGCACTTCTGATTTCAGAATCTGATATTTTAGATTATTGTACCTTTGTTCATATATGATAGTTATGTGATACAATTGTTGTGCGTATTTCAGCAACAACAACAACTTTGTGCTTGAGCTGGACTTTGAGCCATTCAATGCATCCTTCCCCCGTCCTTCTCTGTCAAAGTCCATTGGCAATGGTGTCCAGTTCCTCAACCGGCACTTGTCTTCTAAGCTCTTCCATGACAAGGAGAGCATGTACCCCCTGCTCAACTTCCTTCGTGCCCACAACTACAAGGGGATGGTGAGATCTTTTATTTTTTTCAGTAAGCTTAGCAGATATTATTTTCAAAACAGAAAAAAGAAACTGTTTATTAGCAACTGTTTTTTTCTATGTTGTATCTAGCGAGTTAGTTCTGAATTGGCTGGGAATGTAACCTCCCATTCTTTATGTAGACCATGATGTTGAACGATAGAATCCGCAGTCTCAATGCTCTCCAAGGTGCTATGAGGAAGGCTGAGGAGCATCTGTCTAGTCTTCCTGCTGACACTCCATACTCAGACTTCCACCACAGGTACCGACTATTAGTACATTACCACCAAATCACTGAACTTATGTACTACAAGTATTTTGTGATTTAAAATTGTGCTTCTGCTTGGAAAACAGGTTCCAGGAGCTTGGTCTGGAGAAGGGTTGGGGTGACTGTGCTAAGCGTGCACAAGAGACCATTCACCTCCTTTTGGACCTTCTTGAGGCCCCAGATCCCTCCACCCTGGAGAAGTTCCTTGGAACAATCCCCATGGTGTTTAATGTTGTCATCATGTCCCCCCATGGTTACTTTGCTCAAGCCAATGTCTTGGGTTACCCTGACACTGGAGGCCAGGTAAAATAGCAAACCGTTTTGGCATGGATACACAATTGCATGCCATTTGAACACTAAACAGGTTCTCATCAATCTCTGTTTATGATTACGATTCCCTAATAGGTTGTGTACATTTTGGATCAAGTTCGTGCTATGGAGAATGAAATGCTTCTGAGGATCAAGCAGTGTGGTCTTGACATCACACCAAAAATACTTATTGTAAGCTTGATAAACCATATGCTGTAGTTAAAATTTTCTCTAAAATGATCTTATACTGAGTATTTCCTTTTTGTTTTGCACAGGTCACTAGGTTGCTCCCTGATGCAACTGGCACCACCTGTGGCCAGCGTCTTGAGAAGGTCCTTGGCACTGAGCACTGCCAAATCCTTCGTGTGCCATTCAGAACTGAAAACGGAATTGTTCGCAAATGGATCTCTCGTTTCGAAGTCTGGCCGTATCTGGAGACTTTCACTGATGTAGATACCTAATCCTGCTCCTTTTTAATTTCTTTTTTATAGATCGACATTATGTTGACCATTGTTTTTCTCACTGATGCCAGGATGTTGCGCATGAGATTGCTGGTGAGCTCCAGGCCAACCCTGACCTGATCATTGGAAACTACAGTGATGGAAACCTTGTTGCATGCTTGCTTGCACACAAGATGGGTGTTACTCATGTATGAAATGATTTCTAGATATTCTGATTTGAATTTGTTCTAACACCTGTGGCCCATCGCTCATGTTGCCTTGTTTTTTGACAGTGTACCATTGCCCATGCGCTTGAGAAAACAAAGTACCCGAACTCTGACCTCTACTGGAAGAAGTTTGAGGATCACTACCATTTCTCATGCCAGTTCACCACTGACTTGATTGCTATGAACCATGCTGACTTCATCATCACCAGTACCTTCCAAGAGATTGCTGGAAAGTGAGTAGCATTTATTTTAAATCTAACTTGGCTGATAAAATCCACTCCTAAAAATTTGTTCTCAAATTCACCCATTGGGTCCTTCCTGTCGTGTATTTGATCTAATGGTATTTTTTTTCTTCTGGATTTTCAGCAAGGACACTGTTGGTCAGTATGAGTCCCACATGGCATTCACAATGCCTGGTCTGTACCGTGTTGTCCATGGTATCGATGTCTTTGACCCGAAGTTCAACATTGTCTCGCCTGGCGCTGACATGTCCATCTACTTCCCGTACACCGAGTCACACAAGAGGCTGACGTCCCTCCACCCAGAGATTGAGGAGCTTCTCTACAGCGAAACTGAGAACAACGAGCACAAGTAATTTTTCGCTCTTATTACTTCAATTGAGCTACATTCATGTCCCTTTTCCGTTAGCTGACTAGAATTCCTCATGCAGGTTCGTGCTGAAGGACAAGAACAAGCCAATCATCTTCTCTATGGCTCGTCTTGACCGCGTCAAGAATTTGACTGGTCTGGTTGAGCTGTACGGCCGGAACAAGCGCCTGCAGGAGCTGGTTAATCTTGTGGTTGTCTGCGGTGACCACGGCAACCCATCCAAGGACAAGGAGGAGCAAGCTGAGTTCAAGAAGATGTTTGACCTCATTGAGCAGTACAACTTGAACGGCCACATCCGCTGGATCTCTGCCCAGATGAACCGTGTCCGCAACGGTGAGCTGTACCGCTACATCTGCGACACCAAGGGTGCTTTTGTGCAGCCCGCTTTCTACGAGGCTTTTGGTCTTACTGTGGTTGAGGCCATGACCTGTGGTCTGCCAACATTCGCTACTGCCTACGGTGGTCCGGCTGAGATCATCGTCCACGGCGTGTCTGGCTACCACATTGACCCGTACCAGGGCGACAAGGCCTCCGCGCTGCTTGTCGACTTTTTCGAGAAGTGCCAAGAGGAGCCCAGCCGCTGGAGCAAGATCTCCCAGGGCGGACTCCAGCGTATTGAGGAGAAGTAAGCTCCATGACCCGTCAATCTTTTCCCTTACAAAAATCTGTTCTGCAGCTGTGCTAAACATTGTTGATGGTCCAGATACACCTGGAAGCTCTACTCGGAGAGGCTGATGACCCTCACCGGCGTGTACGGGTTCTGGAAGTACGTCTCCAACCTCGAGAGGCGTGAGACCCGGCGGTACCTGGAGATGCTGTACGCGCTTAAGTACCGCACCATGGCCAGCACTGTCCCGTTGGCCATCGATGACAAGTGACGCGGCGGCGTCGATAGCCTGAGGGAAGGGAGCACTTCAAGTTCTGTTTCTTCTTTTCACTGATCATCCGGAGACGAGTCCGCGTTTCCTAGGCGTTCTGCTGCTGCTCGTTCCAAGAATTAAGGTCAATTGGTGTGCGTTAGTTCGATTTAATTGGGAGGTGAGTCCAGAGGGGTGTATGTGGTGTTGTGTGTGCAGTCGGTGCTCCCTTGTTTCCTGGATGTTGCTGCTAGTCAAATAAACTCAGTCAGATGGCCTTGGTACCTTCTCTGAAATAACAGTTGCATCCTTGCGAAATTTTTTTGGCTCAGTGATACCTTTGCTCAGTTGGCTTTGGCGGAAAAATTCAAAGATCACTAATGCTTGCCCAGCTCGAAGAATACAAAAAGGAGATAAAGAAGAATGGGATTAGTGGACTGTCAGTTTGATTGCAGGTTGAAGAATCAGTCCACCGAACCGTTGATACGTAGCTCTGACCTCCGGGATTACGGCAGGATTACCGGAGCTTAGCATTGGAAGCTAGCTGCAAGTCAGTCGTCATCGTCTCGATCCTTTTTTCCCAGCGATGATCCGTTTCCGTATGCGACGACCTTTTCCGGCCTTCAAAGTCCAAAGCAACCGCCGAACTGAGACTGATGGCAGTGTTCCACCTTGTTGGTCCGAAACGTGCTCTCCATTTTCAATTCTGCGGGCTCTTCATCCTCGCCTCCATCGACTCCCTCATCTTCTCCGAGCTGCCTGCCTGCTAGGCCTGCTAACGGTTTGAAACCCAACCCGCACCCAACCCAACCCAAAATCTCAGTCATGTGCCTTCAATCCAACCCAACCCAAAAAAATCACCTCATCCACCAAACTAACCCACCTCATTAGTATATAAATTCCCAAATCAGCTCACAACCTGTATTTACCCATGGGTTTGCCATGGGTTTAGCACACATGATGCAAATTGCTCGTGGGAGTGGGTGACTGCCTAGCCGCTGCCGGTTGGCTTGCTCCCGTATGTGCATTTATTTGCTTTTTAATTTCTAGCCCATAACTTTATCTTTTTTTTTTAGCTGTTCGCACTACATGTGCAACAATGTTAGTAGTTGCTTTTTATCCGTTGGTTTTCCCTGGAAAAAAATAGAATTGACATTGAGGGGGAAAAAATCCACACTACTTGGTGGTAGTAAACAAATCAGTTCCTGCAATAAAATTCAGAATGGACAATATTAAAGAAAGAATAAAGATAAAGTGTTGTTTATCGGAATACCCACTCCGTCCTGTTTGCAAGTGATGTTTTTAACTTTTTGAATTAATCTTTGACCATTCATTTTATTCAAAATTTTTGTGAAAATATTATTTATTTTATTGTGAAATAATTTATTATTAAAAGTACTTTAAGCTTAGCTTATTTATTTTTATATTTTTATAATTTTTTTAAATAAGATGAATGATCAAAGGTTAATTTTAAAAAATTAAAAACATCGCTTACAGTGGAACCGAAGGAGTATAAAGGAATGTGATCACTTACACTGAAACCGAAGGAGTATAAAGGAATGTGATGAATTAAATTGGTGAGCGACTAGGTAATAACAAAGTACAAAAAAAATCTAGTAGTAATCTGCAGTGCGTGTGAGGTAAACTGACGGCTGGAGTTGCGTGTGACTCCTAAGAACTAAGGCCCACTTAGCCCCTGTTTGAAACGTAAAATTTTTACATGATTTTGCTGTAATCATCTCAATTTCAGAAAAAACATACACTTCTAACATTAACTTTTACCATTCATTTATTCAAAATATTTGTTCAAATATTTAAATTTTTGTTATTATTTAATTTATCATTAGTGGACTTTAAATCATGACTAATAATTTTACACATTATAATAATTTTTTTTAATAGAACGAATAATAAATGTTAATATTAAAAGTCAATGGGGTTAATAATTTAAAACTGAAGAGAGTACTATAAAATTAAACAGACCCGCTTTGGAATGCAGAAATTTAAAAGGAATCGTACATAAATTTATCATACTGAAATTTCACAGAAAACAGGACAATACAAGATTTAGGAAAAATTTTTGTTCTAAAGGGGTCCTAAAAGGGGTTTACATCTGTTGTGTGCTTTTAGACCTCCATTTGAAATGCGAGAACTTTCTTATTGTGACTCCCTTCGTTATTAAATTGATGTCGTCGTTGACTTTTAGATCAGCTTTGACCACTTGTCTTATTCAATACTCGAATATGTAAAATTTTAAATTGTGATTCAAATAACTCTAATGATAAATCAAATTATATCAAAATATATAAAATATATTATTTTTTTAATAAGATGAATGGTCAAAGTTGAATTTAAAAATCAACGGCGACATCAATTAAAGAACGGAGAGAGTATATTTTTATATAAAATTAAACTAATTTTAGGAAAATTTCAGTGAGATTCCTATATAATTTAAGCATTTTAAATGGAGCCTAATAGTCCAACGAAGAAATCAAGTAACGAACAGGGGCCGAGAGCGGAGAGATCTGAATCCAAAGAAGTAATCAAGTAACGAACAGGGGCCGAGAGCGGAGAGACTGGGTGCAGTTCCAAGCAGCCTCCATGTGAAAATTTGATATTGGAACCCATTCCAAGCCGTTCCAACCTGCTGTAAATGTGAACCCAACCCAAACCAACCCACCTATTTCATCAACCCATTTCAACCCTTCCAAAACCAACCCATTTTAAATTCAACCCTAAACTCTTATTTAAACCCAACCCATTTGCAAGCCTACTGCCTGCCGCAGCAATAGCAGGACTGAAGGGGAGAGAGTGTACCATGGGCCGACATATGACGAGAGCCAACAATCGAAAAATTACTGTACTAACAAATTTTTGAAAACATGTTTGACTAATTTCTAGGCATCTAAAATTCACGTCAATTTTTTAAGTCAAAGGTAATGCACCTTACAAGTTGAAAAATGTACAACAATTGGTAGAAATTGAATTGAAATTCTTTCCAAATAGCTAGTGACTATCATATTCAAGACTTGCTTTCTAGAAAAAAAATTAATTCAAAGTTCATCGAATATTTTTTTTATTTTTTCCCAGCTTAATACGGTTGCATATACCTTTGAAATTTCATAAAAAAATTAATATAAATTTTCGATGATATGAATGTCTATGACCTGACATACTTGTCTCGTGTGTTGGCTACTCTGAATTCGTGTGTTGGCCCAGGACACAGTGTGTGTGTGTTTTGTGTTTTTGAAATTTCTCCTTTTGAATACTAGTATTTCTGTAATTTTCAAGGGAACATAATATTTTAAAGAAAATTTCCTGATAATCCAGGATCCAAGCAACACCATTTAACTTTTTTATAAACCAGCTTTTATGGATAATAGCTGGAAACCAGCTTTTAAGAAGCTAAACGTAGTCCAAATAGAGTATGTCCTTAGTTGCAGAAGATCTTTCCTAAAACAAGTACCCACCCCTTCCCAATTTACGCCGTTTTAGCTCTATCAATGAAAATTAAGATCGTAAAAGTAGGATGCACAAAGATGATGAAAGAGAGATATGGACGAGGTGCATTGATAAGAGATGTATATTTAGAAGTGAGGATGATACATAATTACTATAAAAAATTAAAAGAGGTTAAATGATAATTAACGGAGGGAGTATCAAATAGCAAGGTGGTTATAGAGATGCGGCAGTTGTGAGATGTTATTAATATTATACTCCCTCCACCTCAAAATAAGTGTTGCTTTTTTCAGTTTTGGATAACACTTTTGATATTTCATCTTTTAATGATAACAAAATTTGTAACAAAATAGATAATATTTATATAAAATGTTGACACTTATTTTTGAGCGGAGGGAGTAGTACTAATCACACGCATTTCACATATAGATATTCCTCAAACCAAGCAAACAATTTTTCTGTAGCAGATTCACATTAGGAAGCGTTCTCAATTTTCTGGGGCCCTGCATGAACCAAACAAACAATGTAATCTGATTCATTTTGCACTTGCCGTACCAAGAGGCGAACCAAACAACACAAAGGATGAGAATGAATTGGAACACACACAAAAAAAGGAATCTCAATAATTGCATTGCACGGGCCAACTCTTGTTTACAATTACATGTGGCCTTCTCAACCAACATTTTTTTGAAGCCACTTTACACGGACTCGATACATTAGAGGAAGGAAAAATACTTGGATGAACCAGGCAAGGAAACTGCCGGTTTTTAATTTACACTGGCGTCGCTTCATTTGCATTCTGTAGATTATAAGGAAGCTTATCAGGTTATTTTCAGTTCCACCACTTGCTTGGTTTTCAGTCTTCTCAAATCCAAATGCTTCATATGCGTACCTGTTCCAAGGATGCTACTAATCACTCTGGCATTCAGAAAGAGATGTGTTTCTATCCTCAAAAACCTTTACATGGCAGAGCTTTCTGCCAGCTTCATCTGCAAATGTTATCTTTCTTTTTTTCCTTGACGTTTGCTGAGCAGAAACATCATTCTTCTTTGCTAGAGTCTGCAATTTAAAATTCAATATAGCCATCAAATAAATGTGAGTTGAGATACCAAGAAACCAACGTTAAATAATAGTCTCAAAAGCAGATAGATACAGACCAATATTTTACAGAAACGATTGCAGTCTTTGTTCATTATAGTCAACCATTTTCTTGTTGTTTTCTCAACTTCTGATGCATCCTCAGAGGCTGCTCTGATCTGTGCTTGGAAACGTTGCAAGACATCAAACACATGACAAGAGTGGTCACTACAGTTGCAAAGGTGTAACCAGCATGCCAGCAAATGAGGAAACCCAACATATAAAAGATCAAGCATTGACTTTAGTTTCACAGTGTGTATTTGGGTTGGGAACAAATGGCAAATGAACTTCAACAATTCAAATAATATTAGAGACCATTCAATGGTTCATAATCTTATGGCAGAAATAATATTTCTAATCCCCTACAGATGCAATTTCAGAGCTTTTTTTTTTTGGTAATAATTTCAGGGCTTAATCAGAAGACATGCATGAACAATAAGCAATAGAAGAGATTTGAAATGAATATATTTTACAGAAAACGATGCTGAGTTCAAAAGAAGAAAAATATAATTGTTCTATACAAAAAGAGGTATTGCCAATAACTGATGTTAGAATCTAATTATTAGAGCATAATAAAACATGCATAATTTGGAACTGTGTCAAAATAAATGAAACCAATTAAAAAGGGAACACAATGAACACAACCAATCAAACATTGGTTATATAATGATGAACCTTCCTAGTGAAGTAAATATCTTGAGCTAGAGTCTAAATATTGTGCAAATTCAACTAACAAGCATTTTTTATCTATTTGTTTAGAATCTTTTGATGGACCAATTACAGATATGTGAACATAAGAAGATTTTAAAAAGAGAACAGTAT
>BCLH01001215.1:16344-27612 GCA_001602315.1 Zoysia pacifica
TGTGGATTTTCTCCTGATTTGCGAACTTCTTTAATTGTAGGGGAGATTGACATTTCTCCCCTAAGTCTTCTTTCTATGCTAAATGCTGATTGTTCCTGATTGTGTGATGGCTGAGATAGTAATCTTTTATATTTTTCACGACCTTCAACAATGTAACCATTCTCTGAAATTTGTAATGGTCACAATAAGAAATGGCAGTTGTAGTCAATCATGTTAAAATATTAGAAACAAGGACAATTGATGCTTACTCTGTCTTTTGACCTCACATAAGTCAATACCAGTCAAAGCATTGCAAAGCTTCTCTTGAGAAGTCGGTGACATAATCTGAAAATATCAAGATAATAAGAAGCATGATGAGTTAGATGTGGCTATAGCATTCATACATTTTCTTTTTGTCAAAGGAATATTCCAAACCTTTCTTTTTGAGAAGAGTTTCTTCGGACCATGCTCCTCAATTGATTCTTCATAAAAAAAATCTGTCTTCACATTTTGATTTTCAGTTTCCAGAGATGTGGCGGATAAATTTGGAGCTCCAACAAGCATTTGCTGTGTCTCTTTAGCAATTGAGATCTCTGATGGGACAGGACTAGCAGTTTCCTTGTTAACACAGGCCTCAAGTAACTGAGCTCGTGCTTCAATCGATCCTTCATTACTAATAAATGTACAAATACCATTGTCTACCCTAGAGTTTGAACTGGGAAGTGAGATTTCATCACCAGGACAGTTATCAAAGCTCTGAACCACAACAGTATCAGGCAGTCCAACTGAAGCTGTGTTCCCAGATGTCATCTTCTTTGTATGATTATTTAGAGCTTCATATACTATACTCTCTAGCCGTCCATCTTGTGCAGAAAAAATTGCAGGTGGGGCCAAGTCATGGGTCTTGTCAAAAACAAATGTATAGTTAGTTGTTCCATGTTTAATCTCAGTATCCTGAAAGATCTGCTTAGGTCTTACATCACAGCAGACATTTGTATGCAATTGACTATTTCTCTGCATCTGCACAACCTTCTCAAGTGTTGTGGATTTCATATCCACACTTCCACATAAATCTGATTTAATCGCCACAACTGAAGGCTCTATATCTGTGTTAGATTCATTAATAAGAGGTAACTCTTCTGAAGCAGTTACACTTTCAGGCTCATTCCCTTCAACAATTTCTGTATTCCAGTACTCATCATCATACATATAATTATCGCAAGACTGATTAATGAAACACATAGAAAAACCATTCCCAGTAGAATATCTATCAGTATCTGAATTACTGATGTCCTCTGGTGTTTTGTGATGATCACTCACTTCATCAAGTAAATCCAACGGAGAAACAATGTTTGTCACCTTCTCAGCATTATCATCAAAACTGCATGCTTTGGCGCTGCTTATCGATTTGTAGGGACGTTCTGAAACAGGAGCTGATTCAGTTAGCTGGTTTATGAAACAAGGTTGTGGTTTACATCGATCATCTTCTCCTTGCACCTGTCGCAACTCATAAGATGAATACTCAATGCAGTTCCTGTCAGGACAACTAGGAGTTACATGACAACCTGTTCCAGCTTCCTCAGAGAAAAGATCTTCAATGCCAGATTTTTCACAATTTACCAGAGGTTCAATTAGCTTTTCTGCTTCCGTACAACAATCTTCCTCTCCAACTGTTTCTGTAGTGCAATCTGCAAGGAGTACAGAGAAAAATTTATCGTTATTCTTCAAACCTCCAGGAAAAACACTTCAACAAGAAAATTCTACAAAATGTACTTCAGCACAAGAAGAAATCTATAAATATTATCAAGAAACTGCTAAATAAGATAAAAACAGTAGCTTTTATTTGAACAGAGCAGTACTCACCAACAACAATTGTAGGTTTCCTCTCAAGCTCCTCTACCACTGGGTCATGCATTACCGTTTTAAGTAGGGAAATTTGTTCAGCAGGTGTCTGGTTTCTTTCTGACGTTGTATCTTCCATTTTAATAGAACACAGAGGTGATGTCAGTACATTTGTCTTTTTGCTTGCCTTAGAAGGTGATGTTCTTTGCCGTTTCTGTTTCAAACCAATGAGAGGCATATCAAGCTCAAATTCCTCTTTTGTTTTATCATTCTCAATATTCCAACATTGAGTCTGATTTTTCAAATCAGGTTCATCACAAGTAACTTTTGAAGACTTCCAATTCTTGGCTTTACATCGAGCTCTTAGATCCTTCAGAGATATATCATGAAAACCTTGGTCACCATTGTTGTCACTGACAGAAGCAGCAATTTCCAGTGAGGTTGAAGGAGAGACAATTTCATCATGATCAGGAATCTCAATTTTGACACATTTAAGAGACGGTGAATCCCCATCTGAATCTTCATGAGATATCATGTGAGCATTCTTAAGCCTTGGAGACCTTCGAGGGCCTGAATTACAGTTCAATTGAGCAGCAGCAGGCATTGTGACTTCAGATAAAAAATTAAAGGTCACTGCCTTGATTGAATAATCTGTGGTAGAGAAACTGCAAATGTTTGCTGTGGAAATGCAGAAAAGAATGTGTTATGATCTTGTGCATCTTCAATTGATATATGTATATATCACTTAAAAATCTTGATGCAGTTCATGAACAGAAGCGTCAAAGTCCAAAAGTAAATATATTGTCCGATAGTCTTGCAGACAGGTTTAGGAAAAAAAAAGAGGCACAATTCTAACAGTTCCCCGTATAAATGAAGCACTATACACAGAATCCTTTGGTGGAAGAACTCGTTAATAAAGTCACTTCAGCCAGTCATCTTCAGAAACTATATGGCACTCACCATTCCTGAAATAAGACCAAGTCAAATGCAAGATTCCTACTCCAATCTACACTAATACCAATAAACCCAATACCATTAACAAAAAAGGAAATAAATAGAAAGATTTCTAGCAATGGTTTTTCACCCAGTACAAGATAACCACAGCATCAGCTTAAGTACAAAATGGAATCTCGCAAAAAAGAAAATTTGTTCCCAAAATAGTTGGACAAAGCAACGCACCTGAAACTCGCCGGCGGCTGCCGTGGCTCCACCTGTGCTGGATACTCCCCGTTGTGTAGCGGACGGCGAGTCGGCGACTAGTATCTCCGAGGACGGCGGTGGGTGGGTCGTTGACCGTCAGATCTGGCTTCAGGCGGTGGAGCTGGGGACAACGGTGGTGCCGCGGTTGACGGCGGCGGAGAGTTCCTCAGGTGAGGCCGGCGGTGGGGGATTTCTGTCACAGCTGAGGGGGGGCCAGTGGTGGCGGCAGATGAGACTCGACGGGGCACACGGGGGTCGCCGGGTCGGATGTGAAGAGCACTTTGGCGCGAGGTGCTCAGATGTGGCGGCGGGTGGAATCTGGGAGAGGCTCAGCGCGCGGGAATGGATTTCAGGAGGGAACGCGATGCGCGCGCGGGAGATTCGGAAATTCTTTTAGGTTATCTCGCGCGCGCGGCAGTGGTGGCCGCGTTTCGCGGCACGCGCCAATAGCTTCCGGGTCAGGAACAGGATCCCGGGCCGTCGCCCGCGTAGCAGTCGCAAAAGGCTTCTCCGTCGTCCGTTCCCACGTACGGGTACGCCATCCTGCGGCCACCAGTAACTCCCGTCTAATCGAGCACCAGAAAGAAGTAGGAGTATACGAGGAAAAAACATGATACTTCCTCCGTCCATAAATATACTTTCTCTGTTTTAAAATAAGTATTTTTTTCATTTTTCAACTTCTCTATTTAACTATTCATTTTATTAAAAAAGTTTTAAAAAATTTATTTTGTTATAAAATGATTCATTATTAGATGTACTTTAAACTTAATTTGTTTATTTTTAAATTTATCTAAATTTTTTAAAATAAAATAAATGATCAAATGTTGATTTTAAAAATTCAAAAACATCACTCATTTTGGAACCAAGGGAGTAAGTATTTTTGGCTTTGGTCAAAGTCAAATTCTATAAACTTTGATTAATAATATCTAAAAATTTAAATAATTTAGTATATAAAAAGTTACATATTACAAAAGTTTGTTTCATGTAATGACATGATTTATATATAATAAAATATCATTAATTTTTTATTATTAATGATCAAAATTAAATAAGTTTGACTCTGACTAAACTTAAAAATGCTTATTTTTAAAGGAAAAGGTAATAGAGTAGGAAAAAAAAGTGTAAACTGAAATAAATGTTAGGAATGGTATTGGATTCTATGCCATTTAAATCTCTCCTAATATAAACGTTTGTAGACGTCGTTTATCTCACTTTTTTTCTCACATTTTTTATCTTTTATTTTGATGTCATACTCTATCTTCAGATTTCAGTCCCCTATTCACCACGGCCGTCGCCGCCCCGTCTCCAGCTCGACGCTTCGCCTCTCGACCGCCACCACCAAGTCACTGGTTCGACACCCTGCCTCGACCGCTGCCACCTGGTCTCTGATTTGACGCCCAGCCCCGCCTCGGCCACCGCCACCTTGTCTTCAATTCGCCACCCCGCCCCGGCCGCCGCCGCCCTGTCTCAAGTTCGACACCCCGCTCCGGTCGCCGTCGCCAAGTCACTAGTTCGATGCCCCGCCCCGGCCGATGCCGCTGGGTCTCTGGTTCGACACCCCACTCCAGCCACCGCAGCCAAGTCTCCGGATCGACACCTCACCTAGGCCGCCAAAGCCCCGTCTCCAGTTTGCCACCCTACCCCGATCGTCGCTGCCCCTCCTCCGTTTCGACACCCTGCCCCGACTCCAGTTCGACGTCCCACCTCCCGGCCGCCAATGCCAAGTCACCGGTTCGATGCCCCGCCCTAGCCGCAGCCGTTCAGTCTCCTGTTCGACGCCCTATCTCGGCCTCCGCTGCCCCATCACTAGTTTGATGCCCCACCTTGGCTGTCACCACTCAGTCACCGATTTGATGTAGCAGTGCTGCCCCCCCTTTCCTCGATGGTACTTCATGTTCGTCAATTGATACACACCCGTCCTCATCTTTTCTTCAGCAGTACCTCAATTAGATTTTAATTTCTTTTTCTGTTAATGCTACACGATTCCAAAGACTGTTCTTAGGTTGGACGGCCTTCTCATTGCTCTATTAGTAGATTTGCCTCAGGGTACAAGTAAGCCCTAACTATGTGACAAGACCTTTAGAACCTTACTAAAATGAAATGATGAGGACATCCCTTTATTGGATACACAAAACGCTTCTTCACCTACTATAACTCGTGCACAACAATTGAATTTAAAGGTGAGCTCGTTCTCAAACACATGTCTTCCTTCCGTTGAGAATAGATGGCTACCTAATAATTTTACTATGATTAAGAATATTAGAGAGGATCAAAGGAAGCATGGAGGAGGATTTAGAGATGCTCAAGACCAGCAAGACACGTTTGACGCTGGAAGAGAGTCAATCTAACTCAGAGTTGAGCTGCCTCGGGTTTCAGGAGCAGTACACACTAAAAAGGACAACTAGGTCGCATATAGGCTCTGTTTTAGACGTTCTAGATATGGTTGAAAAGTTAAGAAGATAACCTTTCCAATAGTACCTGTCTCATCTCCAAACTTGATCGAAATCAGCGGGAATCGTTAAAACAAGATGACGTCTAGAAACTGCCCTGGGTGCCGCGACACTATATTTTGGCCTTTGGGCCGTGTATCTTTTTATAGTCCATTAGTGTTAGGGTTTACCGCTAAGGTCATTCTAAACTCTATATAAACAGTCGTCGCCGTTATTAGGGTTAGGTTTTGATTAGTTTTCATATGTTTCCAAACAGTTTTGCCGTTTGACGGTTTGTTGGTTTTTTAACTTTGTGATTTAATTCAGATTTTTCAATTGAGTTGTGTTCTTCCTTTTTCTTGCTTTTGTTCTTCGATTCACAGGCTGAGATTAGCCTTCTTGGCAAGGTCAATTGTGTGTGCATGGTTGATAATCAGAGGAGAAGTGGTGCTGCGATTGCGGGGTTCGAATTGTGTTGATTTAAGGCCGGATCAATTGTGTATCACATCTTCACCAAATCGAGAGTTATCACGAGCTGATAGAAGATCGAGAACCACGTACACATTAAGTGATAATCAGAGCTTTAGGTATACCGTCAGATTCACATCTATCCTTATCAAATTTGCATTCATCCTATCGTCCACAGGAAAGTCGCAACAAAAAAAAGATTAGATCGTTTGGTGTTCCCTTGTCCAAGCCGTATTTAGCTTTCGCATAATTTTATTTCAGAGTCTGTAGTGTTGAGTTTGAGCCCTTGGTTTATGTTTTGGTTGTTGGATTACGTGATTTTTTGTATCCAGGTGTTTTTCTTCATCGTTCATCCACATCGTGTTAATATCTTTTATCGTGTTGCATCTGTTAATTGTTTGTTTTGCATTGAAATTTTATCCCACTCACCCACCCTATATTTCGATCACAACGAGATCCACCCTTCATAGATTCACCTCTCCATACTTATCCGCTGCTCAATCATACACAAAAACATCCATAAAATTCGCATCCAATTTGAAATCCGAATCTGTTATAACTTTTATCTCTAGACTCTAAATTAGATATATAAGTACTTTTCGGATATTTACAAAAAAATTTCCATCCTTTGATGATCCTCTATTCAACAAATTCAGAACATATGTTTTTGTTTTTTGCACTCCGAAGTTTCAACACAGATTTAACAGAAATTCGAGATTTTTTCAAGGCCACATCTTTCATCATATTGATCTGAAATTTGGTCGTGTGCCATCCTTTGTGCTTTTGGTTTAGAGAAAAATATCAAAAAAATAAATTAATAATAAAAAAATTTAAAGACTTAGAAGCTGCGAATTAACCTTTGCTGATTTTTCAGGTCCTGAATAGTTTGCTAATTTTTGAAACCTTATCATTTGTATTGTTGCTGCCCTTTGATACCTTCATTTATATTCTTGTAACATCTAGATTTTTTATAAGATTGGGCCGGCAAGTAGAATATAATACTCAGAACACTTATACAATATTACTATCTGTTATAGAATTGTGTTCCACTAACTATTATTTCAGCCTTTCAAGCTCCACATATCCACCTTGGATCAGCACTGCATTTGACTCTGCAATTGTGGAATGATGACTCCCAAGTCTCTCTTGCTACCGATTGTACTATCCTTTGCATTACATTGGTAAGAACTGTGTAATAACTTGGTAAGTCGTTTTCTTTTGTAGATTTGTCACCCACAGATCCCACACCGCCGTAGTGTAGGAATAATATCCTGCTTTGCTTTTTTGTTGCTTTCTAACCCTGGCAAGAAAAAGTAAGCCTGAAAGTGATAAGAGTGAACCTTCTGGTGCTACCAACTCCTAGAACGGCTTCGCTGAATGTGTCAGTCAAAATCAACTTACTGACACTCTTGCTAAGTTTGATCAAAGGATGATCGAGCAATTCAATGCTATAGACATGCACTTTCGGACAATGAACCAGGAATTACAGCATCTCTCAACTCGTGTGACAACCTTTGAGACGTCGACCACAACAAAGAGAGGAAAAAGATGAAGTTAATGACAAGAACAACTCCGAGAATGACGTTGACAATGATAGAGAACAGCAAAACAGATTTCATGATCGTCAACGCCGTAACCGCCAAGGTATGAGAGGTAATGAGCATCGTGCTCCTTATGAACCTTTCGCTAAGTTTAGTATCCCATCTTTTTCTGGTAATTATGATGCTAAAGCTTATCTTGATTGGGAGATGTTTGTAGAGCAAAAATTTACATCTCATTTAGTTCCTGAACAACATAGAGTTAGACAAGCTACTAGTGAGTTTAAAGATTTTGCTTTACTATGGTAGACTGATCTTTGCAAAGCGCATTTGCAATCTAATAGTTGGGATAGATTGAAAGATGCTATACATAACGGTTTTGTTCCTCCTTCCTATCAAAGAGATTTACGTAAAAAATTACAACGCTTATAACAACATGATAAATCAGTTCAAGAATAATTTACTGATAGAGATAGACTTGCTAATGAAAAGAAAGAGCATCCTCCAACATCTGAAAATCAGCAAGCAATAAATTTGAAAAGTCCTGTAATGCTTGCAATAAAATCTGATCTTACTGAAATTTATGATAAAACTAATTCATGTTATACTTTGACATGCAATGATGCATTGTTTTCACTTGAGGATCTTGCTTCTTCTTCGGATGCTCCTGTTGCTAACCTTTTGCAAAAGTATCATGATAATTTTCTACCCGAGGCACTTCCAAGACTGCCACCTATTCGAGGGACTGTGCACCAGATTGACTTGATTTCGGGAGCGAACATGAATTGATCCACGCCCTCAACACAATGGGGTCACATCGAAGAAGAAGATGAACTTGAGACGAGAATGACTCCGATTCAAGAGGGAGAGGATGATGAGGACATACCTTCATTGGATACACACAACGCTCCTCCACTTACAATAACTGGTGCACAACAATTGAATTTAGAGGTCTTATTTCTAAACACATGTCTTCCTTCCATTGAGAATAGATAGCTACCTAATGATCTTACTATGATTAGGAACATTAGAGAGGATCAAAGGAAGCATAGAGGAGGATTTAAAGATGCTCAAGACCAGCAAGACACGTTTGACCCCGAAGTAGATTCAATCCAACTCGGAGTTGAGTTGCCCTGGTTTTAGGAGCTGTTCGCACTAAAATAGATGCCTAGGTCGCATACGGGCTCCATTTTTGACGTTCTAGATGTGGTTGGAAAGCTAAGAAGATAACCTTTCTAACAGCACTAGTCTCATCTCCAAATTCGACAGGAATCAATAGGAATCGTTAAAATAAAATGACATCCAAAAACTGTCCTAGGTGCTGCGACACTATCTTTTGGCCTTTGGGCCGTGTATCTTTTTAAGGTCCATTAGTGTTAGAGTTTACCCCTAAGGTAATCCTAAACTCTATATAAACAGTAGCTGCCATCATTAGAGTTAGGTTTTGATTAGTTTTCATATGTTTCCAAAGAGTTTCATCATTTGACAGTTTGTTGATTTTCTAACTTCGTGATTTAATTCAGATTTCACAATAGAGTTGCATTCTTCTTTGTTCTTGCTTGTGTTTTTCAATTCGCAGGCTGGGATTAGCCTTCTTGGCGAGGTCAATCGTGTGTGCATGGTTGATAACCAGAGGAAAAGTAGTGCTGCGATTGCGGGGTTCGAATCGTATTGATTTGAGGCCGGATCAATTGTGTGTCGCATCTCCACCAAATCGAGAGTTACTACGACCTGACGAAAGATCAAGAACCACGTACACATCATGCAAGCCATAAATTGCAGCTTTGTGCGGTTTGTCACATGTTTCCATCCTTTTTTTTATTTTGATCTTGGCCTTTAACTTGTGAGGTACTGGACAATTAGTTGAGTCTGTGCCACTATGAATTTTGTTAGACGCTATGACAACTGTCCTTTATGTGCCCAATTGAGATATAGTGTATAATTTCATGCAATGAGGTTATCACTAAGACTTTAATGTACTATTAAACCTACCACAAGGTAAATATGGACAGGGTTGGAAATTTGCGATATGGCAGACACAAAATGTCCTTTTAATAAGTACTGAATTTTGTTAACATTGTTGAGCACATGCGGACACATTCACCTTTTTTTAGAATATTATCAATTTGGTGTTTTTTGTAAGGAAGCTTTAAACACAATAAGGGTGTTTTTAGATTATTATTTCTTTTTCTTTCTTTGTCATGATTATTATCCTGGTGCTGTGGTAAAATTTATATTCAGATATCTATCAGCATAATGATACTCGATCACCTTGTGAAGGTTTGTAAAATTTATGCCATTGCTTTTTTTTTTTATCAATACTTAGCAGCGCTGCAACTAAGTACCAATTAATCGTGGCCTTTTGTTTATGTGCCTGCTGGTGCTCGTCTTGTTCTATTTGTGTTTATTGTTAGAATTATGAAGGCTAACAGATCGTCTAGGCTTTCCTGAATGTTTTCTAAATCAAGAAATGGGAACACAATTCTTTCATAAGACCATTACACTAATGTATATGTCAAAAGCACGATTTCAAAATTCTTGTATGCCATGAGACATATGTATGGACAGGGAATGAAAGATTATTGGTATTGGAATACAACCGTCATGGACAAGGGAATGAAATACAGAAATAGGTATCTTTGTTATTTTTATTATTATTGTAAATTTTATATGTAGTAAATATGAATACCTTATGGGATTATTACATTTTTAGCAGTCAATCATCAGGACATCAAGTACTATCTGTGATGGAAGACTGAAGTGAAGGAGATGAACTACAAGTTCATGCTAAGGTCTAATCTATATTATTAAATACAATGTATAAAGTTAATCATGCATTCATTTCTTACATTATTATTATATTACGTGTGTACAAGATGGTATAACACTCCGGAGAGAATTCTTGGTTCAATTATTAGCATCTAATTTGAATAAGACAGGAAGGGTTTTGCCAAAAAATATTCAAGATCAATTATTACGGGAAACTAAATTCTTTGATTAAGTGTACGATTTAATGATTCATTTTGTCTTACCTATATCGTATCAAACTTATATCACGTTATATTTATTTATCGAAAGAAGAATATGTCACATTGTTTTCTGTATTGAATGTGGATTGCATCACGTTGCCCTGCCCATGGCGTAGCACAGTCACACGAACTATTTAACCAATAATTCTATAAATTTAACTAGTAACCACCGTCTAATAAAATACTACCTCCATCAAAAAATTTTACATTTGGATTCTATGCCATCTAAATTTAACCAATAATTCAGTAAATTAGATTAACTTTAACAGTATAAGTCATGTAAAATTCATCATAAAAAATTCTCTCTTCAGAAAAAAAACATTTCACTTTAACATTCAAAATTTGTCTCATAAAATGTGCTATTCTCATTTTTCTTATATTTTATCTCTCTGTCTCTCCTCAATAATCCCTCCTTTTCTACTCTCTTATTTTTTCGTCTCTTCTCAATCTCCATGCCCCACTCCTAAAAATACATGTATTTAACTACTCCATTCATTCCAAAATAAGTTTTTATATGTTTAACTATCTTATCTCACATCCCTGTTTGAACAACTATTTTATCTTACATCCCTGTTTGAACACACATCTGACATTATGGATATGTTACATGAAGGCAATAGTTGAAGGGGAAATGTGGGTTCGTGGTAGTACCAGTAATATACTCAGTTTTAAAATTAACTTTTAACATCATCTTTAACTATTCATTTTATATAAAAAATTTGATGTTGCCCATATATATATATTCGTATAACTTCGTATAATGTATGCTATACGAAGTTATGC
>BCLH01001215.1:27617-42196 GCA_001602315.1 Zoysia pacifica
AGAAAAGATGAAAAAATATAGAGAGCGAAGAAAAGGTGGGATTATTGAGGAGAGAGAGATAAATTATATTGGAAAATGAAAATGGTATATTTTGTGGGACAAATTTTGAATATGAAAGTGACATTTTTTTTATGAAGAGAGTATTTTTTTTACACCGAGGAGTACTTTGTTTCTACTATGCCTAACATTTATTTTCTTCTATCTTTAGAATATCTCCAAAAGCTCCCCATTAACTCCTCTCAAATCAAATTATAAGGAAAAAGTGTGAATATACTCCTCCAACAGTTCTCTGATACACCTCTCTACTTTTGAGGGTCTCTAGAAATCTCTCTATCCGGAGATAGATCTTGAGAACTTTCTGAGGTCCTTATCTCATCTCTTGTGCAACTAAATGTGGGATCGATTGTTTAGTTAGGTTAAATTTAAATTATATTTAGGAGAGCTGTTGGAGGAGGTCACCAAAACGAACCTCAAAATTTTTTTGACTGGCCTCTAAAGGTACTTTTTGAGATAATTGTTTTGAGAGAACCGTTGGAGGTGCTCTTACTTTAGTTTTAAAAGCTACAGTATGAAAGGCCATGACACAACAGCTGGATTAGGAGACTATAGGTTAGAGATTGTGGGTTGTATAAAATAAAATCTATCAAAATCTTATTTTAGGAGCTTCAACTGATAAAAATCTAAGATAAAAGATAGTAGGTTGTTTGTTTGCACTATCATTTTAAAATCCCAAATGTAGTGAGCACAAATTGGGCCTCAGTCGCCGCGGCAGCCCCGAGAGAGCCTGATGACTGTGCAGGGTCGTCTATGATGGGCTACTTAGGCCTGGCTAGCACCCTTCCTTCGGACTAGCTGGCCTTTACCAGGCCCGAGATCCATAGACAGAGCTGCAACCCATTTTAGGTGAGTAATTTTTTATTTTCCCTTTTGTCCTTTTATTTTCCATACTCTATTAGTAATTCACGAGTTTCTTTTTTCTCAAAAAAATATTCACGAGTTTATTTAATATACAATTAAACATTAAAAATATAAGTTAGAGGGCCATGAGGGCCCTGGCCCTAATCCTGGTAAATAAAACTTGAGTACTTCTTCTATTTTTTCTAAAGCATGTCTATGTATCCATTAATACATTTGTTCTCTAATCATATCTTGTACAAAAACAATTAATTTATCTTTGCATTTTATATTAGAATTACGTAAATGTAGAGGGGATCAAAACATTGACACCTCTCCCGACCTCATTTCATAAATAGGCTTTGTTTGGTAGAGCTTCTCCACTAGCTTTTGGTGTAGCTGTATCAAACAGTTTAAGAGAGTCGTTTTTACTTATTTTTAAGGTGAAGCCGTACGAAAAAAGAAAAAAAGAGAAGGAACCACCAAAATGTAGGTTAATCGGCTCTCCCTATCTCTTTTGTCATTCAATATTCTAAGTTGTCCCATATTTTTAGGAGACGTTGTTTTACTAAACGTTTTCAGATAAGCTAAAGCTAGAGCCACGAAAACCATTTTTCAAGAGAAGTAAAATCCACAGCTATTTTCAGATAATACAAAGCCCTAGCAAACAGGGCCTATATTGTGTTGCTTTTATTTTGTGTGTGTTAAGCCTATTAACAACATGAAAACAAATTTTTTAGTATTGATTTCTTGCTTGATAGTGTCAATTTTTGCTAGAGTAGTGTCCAGAGCAAAATTCCACCATGCTCACATCTCCAAATAGAAAATTTGAGGTGTGACACTTTGCTTGAGGCAGGGTAACTGAAATGGGGATGGATTAGGAAGGGAAATCTCGTATAGATTAGGCCGTGTTTGTTTGAGATTATAATCTACCATATTATATAATCTAGAGTTATAATCTAAAGGGTAAACAAATAGGACAACTTATAGTACCAGATTATTATAATCTATAAGCTGGTCATTAAATGCTTATTTGAGATTATAATTTCTAAAAAACCCACTACTCATACTAACTTGGAAAAATTACTCCCCACTGCCACTCCCAGCCCGCTCACATCCCTGACCCGTCCTCTCCGTTGCTGCTCATTTGGGATCGCTCCCCTTCTCTTTTTTCTTTCTGTCCTCTCTTGTTCTGTGAATGGGGTCAATTTCAAATAAGCAGCATTGGAGAGAAGGGGTCAGAGACGTGAGTGGAATGAGAGTGGCAGTGTGGAGTAATTTTTTCCAAGTTGGTAGGGGTAGTAGGTCTTTTAGAGATTATAATCTCAAATAAGCATCTAATGACCAGCTCCTAGATTATAATAATCTAGCCTCTAGATTATAATAATTTGGAACTATAAGTTGTCCTATTTGTTTGTCTCTGTAGATTATAATCTCTAGATTATATAATCTAGTAGATTATAATCCCAAACAAAAAGAGCCTTAGTTGGAGATTTTTTTATTCCCGCAACCGCAACAACTCTAGCATTTGTTAGTTTTGCCCAAAACTTAGTCTCCACGGATGGCTTCAATTGGTTCGCTGCCATCGCAAAAAAAAAAAAAAATGATTTGCTACGAGGTATCACCTAGCAACAACATAGAAATAGTAATTGAATCCATACCAAACGAGTTATAATTAGCATAAGGCTGCAAGTATTTGATGGATATTTTAACTCTTTATTTTCTTTTTGTTTCTATTTTCATTTATATTATCTCTTAATAATTTTAAATGGAAAAACTAATGTAGGAAAGTAAAATATGCCATACCATGTATTAATAAAATCCTAGAAATCATATTAAGTATTTTTTAATATGATAATTGAAGTGCAATCAAACAAATTGAAAAATAGATTATTTTAAATTTAATAATTTTTTAGGGTGTTATAGTGCTGCATTGTTTGGGTCGTGTATTGGACGCCAGGTGAGAAGGCAGAGCATGTAAAATAAAATAGTGGCAATACCAATTTTCTATCAATTAATTATACAATTACTATTTACCAACTAGATGCAATGCATAAGTTTTGTGTTGCAAAAGAAAAAAAGACATTTGCAACATATAAGAGATCTCCAACAGTTCCTTATAATATTTACTCCTTAAAGCTAGATTTAAGAAGTTCTAAAAAGGTATTGGGAGTAAAATAATTGTCTCCTTCCAACAACTCCCAATAATTAACCTAAGAAAATTAAATATAGCCACGTCATCAGAAAATGGCACTGATGTGTGGTGTCTGCCTCGCCTGTTACCACCAGATCGAAATCCGAGTCATGCGACTCATGCCTACACTACATAGATGACTATTTGTACAATGAAAAGCTCATTGGGCTGTTCCTGTGATCCGATTAATATTTTGCCCTCACAGGCAGCAGCACGCACGGGCAGGGAGCAGCGGCAGAGACACAATGTGAGCACTTGCGGACGATGGCAACGTCCCATGCATGGGACTAGCATGGCAAGGACGATGGCCAAATATGGGGGCTAGCGCCAAATGGTCATGGAAGCTGCGAAATGAGGGGGCAGGGGAGGGAGGTGAATGGCGGACATTTGCTTTTCAGGAGTTCCAATTGTGTCTCTAAACTTATGGAGCAATAGCCTCCATTTTGGAATTGCTCATATTTAAGGACCTCATTTAGACAACGGTCGGAGGGTTATTTTTCTAATCACAACCTAAATTTCGATTTAGAGAGTAAATTTAGAGCACTGCTGGAGATGCTCTAAGGGTTGGGCTCTATAAACTACTCCCTCCGTCTCAATTTTATTTGCCATTTTAGGTACAGGCTAGGAAATTAAAGAGGGGGTGAAAAGGTGGAGGTACTGAAAATGAGGAGATAGCTAGATATAGAGATGTATTAAGAATAGGAAAGGGTGTATTAGAAAGTAAGGATGTCAAGTATACTACTTGAGAAAATTTGAAGACTCTAGGATGACAAGAAATTCGGGATAGAGAGTATATAGCAAGAAACTTATTGAGATACTTAGTAAGAGGTTAGCATTGCTCACAACTGCATCCTGGATCTGCTCCTTGTTTCATTCATAGAAAACATGAGTTTATTCCTGAAATAGCTTCCACCCCTTTCTTGTTTAATCTCTCACCACATCATTAAGAAAGTTAACGCCAAGCATTAGCTAAGAAATGTAGCACTATTCCTCAAATTCTGCCAAGGGTGGTGATTCAGTCTTCTTTTTACACATGTGCATCACTGTATTTGGCATCCTCTATACCTTCCATTCCAAGATCCCATGTTCAGACTTTCAGTGCCGTAAACCCAAAGCGCGATCAGATCGATAAACCTTAGACAAATGATATATAAGGAATTCCTCTTAACTTCACCACTGGGCTTGAAGGTAGAACGAATCATGACAGCTCTGTCAAATGTCATATACTCCATATTACTATTGAATATGGAGGAATATTCGAATACAATGTTATTAATTAGATGCAGCATAAATACTCCTTTCTCCACCTAGCAACATGCAGCACCGCAACTACTCACGCGTGATCTTAACGAGCATGAAAGCTTCTTCTCCAGACAAATGGGCCTCCGCTTGATCGTAGGCCACCTCATCCCGGGAGACTCGGACTTCCGTCCGCATTTCATCCATGCTGCTAACCACCAGCCACTGTGGTCATAATATGACTTCACCCAAAAATCTTGCGTGGTCATAATATGGCAGGAACGGTGCTACAGCCGCTGTGTAAAACTAGACCGGTGTGAGTGATCAATGAAGATTGTTCAGGTGATGATTTTTAATTATACTCCCTCTCTTTACAAAAGTTTATAATTTTATATTTGTGTTAGTTTCATACTCTCTCCGTCACAAAATAAATGTCTTTCTATTTCTAAAATTAATGTTCAACCATTTATTTTATTCCAAAAAATTATGAAAATATTATTTATTTAATTATTTAAAATACTTTAAGAATAACTTGTTTGTTTTTATATTTTAATAAATTTTTAAATAAAATGAATGGTCAAATCTTGATTTCTAAAAGTCAAAAATGTCATTTAATTTAGGATTGGGTATAAGACCACCCACAGTGGTGACTAATCTATCGGTGTCTGAATGGATTTCCGGGTTCAGGCATCGGTTCTACCCATTGTGACAATCGGTGCTCCAACCAAGGAAGCAAGCATCGGCAAACTTGTGTCTTATAGTTGGTAGGTCCCCTCAATGTTTATAGCACCTATATCCATTGTTGAGAAAAGGAAGAATGAAGCACCACTGCCCAATTGACTCTGATTTGATATTTAAGGCACCTCTTCACTGTGGATGCTCTAAGATCCTATGAACCTAGACAGGCACCCAAGTTTATAAAAAAATACTGAGAACTGTGCCTTGCTAGCATAGTACAACAGGTGCACAACAATATTTACAAGAAGTTGCTTTCTCGTTTAGTAAAAGGAACATCAATCAGGTTTGCATTGAATATCTGTACGCGTTCAATCAGAGCACTAATCGTTGACGAGCCAACGATAACCGAACGCACATTCCCAGGCCTAGAAACAACTAAATTTGCAGTTGCAAGAAAATGCAGAAAAATATGATGAGATGCACAAAGCCATCGTCCGACTACCCAGCTTATGCATTGCGACTATCAATTTATGTAACTGAGGAACACGGGCAGTAAAATCCCACGCAAAAAGTCACAAGGAAATCATCAAATGCTGACCAATTAAGGAGACAAATATTTGCCAACTTACGTCGACCCACTTGATAATTTGCAAACAGGGCTGCAGTTTGGAACTTTTACACCTGACACAATACAATGCTGCGACGCAAAAGAAACAAGACAAACTGGATGACTATGATGATCCTACATGCAACCTTTATTATCTAGCTAATACTATGCGATAACAATATTGCCTGAAAAGAATTGAAATGGTAACCGGTGGCAAACGAGTAGCGGTCATGTAACCGTAATAATTATGCTAAAGCCGGTGCCTTCGACGCTGGTGTCGGAGGTGGAGCCGATGTTGATTCCGGTGGCATGGCGGAGTCGATGATGATGCAGGGGTGTCGCGGCTGTGGCTGAAGTAGGTGGCGGAACTGATGGTGACGCCGGGTGTGTCACCGCTGGTGGGGGACAAGATAGTGTGGCCGGTGGGGTCGACGGTGTGGCCTGTGGGGTTGCTGGTGGTGGTGGTATGGATGGTGTGATGTTTACGGGGTTTTCGATCTTCTGTCAGGTCGTGATAACTTTTGATTTAGCGGAGATGCGACACACAATCGATTCGATCTCAAATCAACACGATTTAAACCTCGCAATCGCAGCACCACTTCTCTTCTAGTTATCAACTGTGCGCACACGATTGACTTCGTCAAGAAGACTAATCCCTGCCTGCGAATCGAAAAACACAAACAAGACCAAAGAAAAACGCAACTCACTTGCAAAATCTAAATTGAAACACGAAGTTGGATAACCAACAAGCCGTCAAACGGCGAAACTGTTTGAAAACAGGAAAAAACTAATTAAAACAATGTTGTCACAAATAGATTAAAGTATGATCAAAGTTAAAGTATGATCAACTAATGCATGAACAACATTCAAAAGCTTTCTTGTTTCACTCATACCGCATTGTTCAAATAGATTATGCATATCATTTTTTCAAACAATATATTTAGTAGAATCTAAACTATCATATAAAGGAAGAGATGAAAGAATATAGTTACTCGTGGAAGGACATAATGTAGCAATGGTTTGAAACTTATGCGTCTTTTGATTATATGCAACATCTCTTTGCGGTAGATTACATCTCGCAAAGTTTGTCGCAATATTATTGTATTCACCTCTTTTTCTTCCTGTCATGGTTAGAAAATAGCATATGAACAGCAAAAATATTATTCCTGCAACTACAGTGAGTGGGTAGTCAAAATTCCGCAAAAGAAAACGCCTTACCGAGCTCTTGCAAGATTCTTACCAAAGCAAAGCAAAGGATGGTGCAACCAGTGGTAGAAGAAAGCAGAGAGTCGTAATTCCACAATTACAGAGTCAAATACAGTGCTGATTCAAGGTATATATGTGGAGCTTGGAGGGCTAAAATAATGATTAGTGAAACATAATTCTATAACAGATAGTAATATTGAATAAGTGTTCTAAGTATTATGTTCTAGTTGCTGGCCCAATCTTATGAAAAGTTCTAGATGTTACAAGAATATGAGTGAAGATATCAAAGGGCAGCAACAATACAAATGATAAGGCTCCAGAAATCAGCAAACTATTCAGCACTCGAAAAATCAATGAAGGTTAATTCCCGGTTTCTTGGTCTTCAAAATATTTTTATTTTTATTTTATTTTTCAGATATTTTTCTCTGAACCTGAAGCACAAAAGATGATACACGACCAAATTTCAGATCAATATGATAAAAGATGTGACCTGGAGAAAATCTCGAATTTCTGTTAAATATGTGCTGAAACTTCGGAGCGCGAAAACAGACACTTCTGTTATTAATTTATTGAATCTAGGATCGGGGGAGGATGAGAAATTTTCTATAGATATCCAAAAAGTACTTATATGTCTAATTTAGAGTACAGAAACAAAAGTTACGACTATTTTAATGATAGATCTTCGAATCAGATTTGTTTGAAAGGCTGAAAACAGATTCAGATTTTAAATTGGATGCGAATTTTGTGAACGTTTTTGTGGATGATTGAGCAGCGGATAAATATGAAGATGTGGATATATGAAGCGTGGATCTGGTTGTGATCGAAATATGGGAGGATGGATAGGATAAATTTTTAATGCAAAAGAAAAAATTAACAGATGTGACACAATAATAAATCTGAACATGATGTGGATGAACGATAAAGAAAAACACCTGGATACAAGAAGATCACGAAATCCAGCAACCAAAACACAAACTAAAGATACAAACTCAATACTATAGACTCTGAAATAAAACTATGAAAAGGCTAAACATGGCTTAGACAGGGAAGCACCTAACGATCTACTAATTTTTTTTGTGTTGCGGCTTTTCTGTGGATGATAGGATGAATGCAAAAATAAACAAAGATAGATGTAAATCTGACGGTATACCTGAAGCTCTTATTACCACTTGATGTGTATATGGTTCCCGATTTTCCATCAGGTCATGATAACTCTCGATTTAGCGGAGATGCGACACACAATCGATGCGGCCTCAAATCAACACGATTCGAACCCACAATCGCAGCACCACTTCTTCTCTGGTTATCAACCGTGCGCACATGATTGACCTCACCAAGAAGGCTAATCTCTGCCTGCGAATCAAAAAACACAATCAAAAATAAGGAAGAACGCAACTCACTTGCGAAATCTATATTGAAACACGAAGTTAAATAACCAATAAGCTGTCAAACGGTGAGATTGTTTAGAAACAGGAGAAAACTAATCAAAACCTCTCTCTAATGACGGCGGCTACAAAATTTATAGAGTTCAAGTCGACCTTAGGGGCAAACCCTAATACTAATGGGCCTAAAAAAGATACACGACCCAAAGGCCAAAAGGTAATGTCGCAACACCCGAGTAGTTTTTGGATATCATATTGTTTTAATGATTTTTACTGATTTCGATCGAATTTGAAGATGAGGCTAGTTTCGTTAGAAAGGTTATTTTGTTAGCTTTCCAACCATATCAAGAACGTCTAAAACGGATCTCGTATGAGACTGTAGCATCCGTTTTAGTGCAGACTGCTCCAAGAGCCTAAGTCAGACTCGAACCCGAGTTGTTTGGATCTCCTCCGAGGTCGAACGTGCGGTTCTGATCTTGAGCATCTCTTAATCCTTCTTCATGCTTTGTTTAACTCCTCTCTAATATTCTTAATCATAATAAAGTTATTAGGTATCAATCTATTCTCAAAGGATGAAAGACATGTGTTTTAGAATAAGCTCACCTCTAATCTTAACTGTCGTGGGTGAGTTTCATCAATAGTATTTTGAGGACTCTTATGTGTATCTAAAGGAGTGATGTCCTCATTATTCTTCTCTTCTTTTTTTTAGTCATCCTCAACTCAAGTTTATTATTTGGACCTTGACTCCACTATGTCCTGCAACCTGCATGAAAAGGTGGAGGCCACAGGGTATTTGAACGTAATTATTTGCTGGCTCAAAGATCCTTATAATCTCATCATTCTCTCCTTCTTGATGGAAAGCCGTCCTCGGCTTTCTCTTTTGGGTATTATGATACTTCTGTAAATAGTTAATAACAAGAGCGCACAAATAGCTAGAAAAATCACAAGATACAAAAATAGCATCTTTACACACTAAAGCATTCTCTCCTATAATGTATTTTTATCACAAAAATCAGCAAGATCATTCTTCGGTTGTGTTTGGATATATCTTACAAACATAGTAAAAGGAGAAAACAAACTATTTCTTCGGTGGTGTTTGGATATATGAAAAATGCACGGTGTAATAGGAATTGGGAAATAAAAGGGAAGATTTACATTTCTACATCTCACTCAGTCTCTATCATTCATTTTATACACCAAGATTTACATCTGAACCACTTTAGTAAAAAGATGAATTCATTTTTTAAAAGTGGGTGCGATTTAAAAAACTTAGTTCATTTCGTAAACTAGATATGTTTGGAGGATAACTTCATGCTCTCTATTTTACACCCCTAAGCAAAAGGCAACATCTTTCTTGACACTCTGTTCAAGCAAATGATAATTGTGAAACTATAGAATATTGATTGACAAATCCTAAATCAGCAATAAAAAATAGAAGACAAAATCACCATGAGACAACATGGAATGAGGCTTTGCTACTTGCGTCAAAGACCAACGGCCGCAGGCCTTGTCGCCCTCTCACGCATGCATGAACAGTCGAGGCATAGCACCTCGCGGCCGTCTCACACCTGACCAGGTGCGACAACTTGCCTGGCGTTCCTCGATCCGCCAGACCGAGGCTGCGTCGCCGCTGCAGACAGCCACCGACGCCGCGTCCTCTAGCATGCGCATGACAAGGCTAGGAATGGCAACGGGTCGAATTTGAGTTAAATAGACTAAAAATTCGTCCGAAATAAAAATGTGCATAGGTGAAATCTTAGACCTAAAATCTGCACCTGCACCCGTCGGTGCAAAACCCGATGGGTACTGAACTCAACCTGAACAATGCTAATGAGCTGCTGCCGGCATCAACTGGCACCGCCTAGGACCTGGCTGGCCGCCGTGGTGCACGGCCCCACCGCCGCACCACGTAGGACCTCGCCGGCCACCACCGCGCCACGCAGGGCCTCATCGGTCGCCACCACTTGTCTCCCCTCAAGTTCTCAACCGTAGCACCAGTGCTCCTCTCTCCATCTAGTGTGCGATTGATCGATGGATGCCTGGCTTGATGGAGGTGGCTAGCGGGGTTAGGGCGCGCTGGGCGAACGCTAGCTCAGCCACCACTTGTTCTTTGAGTCTGGTCACCACTGATGGCTGCAGAGAGCCTGTGGCAACGGCCATAACGAGGAGGGAAATGATGGTTATAATGAGCTTCGAGGACGTCATCTTTTGCCTGATTGGAAGATTATAACGCTGATTGCTGCAGAATTGTAGTACGAGTGATATATACTCTCTCTGATCACACAATAAAAGTTGTTTTAGACAATGATACGGTCTTTAAAACACAACTTTGACTCCTATTTTTTTTATAAAAATATTTATAAAAAAGTGACATATATATTTTTATAAAAATATTTTTCGAGACAAAACTAATCATATAGTTTTTGACTGGAGGGAGTATAGGCAAAGGTCAATGTAACAAAATGAGCTAGTCTGCGTGGAGCGGGGTGATGGCGCTGGATGGGACAGGGTAAGAGAAGAGGCGCGGCCAGGTTTTCGCATTCTGGCTCTATTTGGTATAGCTTGAATTTAATAAAAAAATAGTTTATTTTTTCAGCCGATGAAAAACAGCTGAAAAATAAGTTGCTGTTTAGTTTATTTTGAAAAATTACTGAACTAATAAACTGTAAAATAAGTTTACTATTTGACACAACTTCTATTTATTTCTATAAATAAGCTGTGCCAAACAGAGCTCTATTGCAAGCCAATTTGTTGCAGCGGCAGCAGGGAGCACCGGCCTGATTCTGTCACGTGAGTGCATTAGTTTCTATTTATGCAGAGACAGTTCTTTCTGGTGGTCAAGCTCGTTTTCTCACAAAAAAAAAAAACAAAAAAAAACAAGTTGGATCACAGCTCATGGATGGATAAACACGTACCTGCTGCTCTTGGATAAACAAGTACCAGCAAGTTATCTGCACGCAGTCCGGCAGTTTTGAATACCTCTGAATAAGTTCAGTTGTACACGGTACGTGTATTTCCTGCTTCCCAACAGAACCAGTCCGGTCATTAATGGGATTATTATTGTGAGAATCAATTAAACAACTACTCTAACTCTTACTCCCTTCTTTAATTGTTATCGCCAATTGATTTTTAATTTCAAATTTGACTATTTTTTTTATAAAAAATGTTATGAATATCATATATTTTGTTATAATTCACTTTATTATTAACGTCATTTTAATCACACTTTATAATTTTATATATTTGAATTTATTTTTTAAATAAAATAAATAGTCAAAGTTGATGTTATAAGTCAACCACGATAATAATTAAAGAACAGAGGAGTATGTAGCTAGAAACTGTTAAGAATTCCTTGAGTGGCTCATATCAAGAGTCACAGTGACCATATCAAAAGACATAAGTTTGTTTTACTTACCTATATATTGACATCCTTTGTAATGAGAGATGATGATGAATAAACAACAGACTAAAAGTGTCGCCTATATTTGTGTTTTTGTGCATCTCTTGAGGATATTAGGAAAGGGAACGGTTATTCACATCTCTTCACTTCTTTTTCTGGGATCGGACAGGAATGGATCCTAGTGGATCCATGGTAAAGATTATTTTTAACACTTATCACCACCTTTTCTCTATTAATTGGTTGAGTCGTTCTAAATTTTCTCACATAAGATTAATTTTATATATGTGATGCTAATCACCGAATTGATGTACTAATTTACGAGGAACAATTGTGGATGATCCTTTCAAGGATACGATCCGGACCTATGTTAATTGATGGCTGGTTTTCATTATCGTTCGACTACCATTTTTCTATGGATTTTTTTTCGACATCAAGCTGGCACGATAATGATC
The DNA here is from genome assembly GCA_001602315.1 of Zoysia pacifica. NCBI lineage: Eukaryota > Viridiplantae > Streptophyta > Magnoliopsida > Poales > Poaceae > Zoysia > Zoysia pacifica. The sequence continues at coordinate 39,670 of BCLH01001215.1, forward strand.
TAGTGAAACTACCCTACGCGGTAGGCGTCGAAACCATTCTATGCTACGGTATGTCGCTTCCGATTACCTCTTCCAGGCATATTTTGTGGCTTATTTTGATTATTCCATGCACGAGCCATTTTGCCTTCCTGTTTATCGATACACATTCATACGGCCGAAGAGCTATTATGATGCATGCGCAACTGAAGCAAGACCCTTGGGTCCGTTGCATGATACCTCGCGGAGCCACGCTTGCACGGATGGAGGCACCCGTGCCTGTCACCGTATAATGCAACCTTTGGCCATGCCCGAAGCATGTATTCCTAGTTTTTGCTCTTAGGAGTGGTATTATGAAGCTGGTAGTATTCACTATCAACTAATGGTGCATGTTTCCTGCTGCCATCGACATCATTATCGACGCATTATTGTGTTTCTACATAATGAACCCATCAAGGCATGCATGCGATCTGCATATCACCATGCGCACTGCTTAGTGCTCAATAATTTGTTTTAAGGCTTATAATCCTGCAGATTAAATGGCTATTATATTTTGGTCATGCCAGTGAGCTTGAATTTATGCAGTACTGTGCGGCCAGACCACCGGCATAGGAACCTGAAGTTGTATCGCTGCATGCACTCATCGTGCCGTCGTGCCATTATGTTGGCCTGAAGCCACGCAATGCAACATGCATAGGGATGACAATTCGGGTGTGGGTTTCGATACCCGTCAGGTTTTGCATCCGACGGGTACGGGTGTAGGTTCATTTTTACATTCACGAGCTAAACTCGCACCCGACCCGTGTATTATCAGATTCGGGCGCGGGTCTCTATCCCCACCGGCGGGTCACCCGTCGGGCCCGAATAAACTATTTCAGCCCAATTAGTGTATTTTTCGGCCCAAACCAACTTCCTCACTACTAGTATATATTGAAAAAATTCCCAAACCCTAAACACTTCACCCGGCACCCAGCCGCCCGCCACCAGCTCCTCCATTGGCCGCGCCGCCCGCCGCCAGCCCCTCCGACGGCCGCGACGCCTGCCGCCACCAGTGGCACGCGTCGATCTGCCGCCTTGACCCTCCTTGAGCCAGTTGCTCGCGACGGTGGCTTCGCTTCGACCCTGCTCGCGCCGACTGCTGGGGATCGCGCCGACCCAAACCATGGCCACTGGAGACCCCCGCGCCGTCTTGCGATGTCTCAGGTTCGGTGCTCCCCACGCCCCTCCGATGCTGCAACAGTAGACCCGACAGGGACCCGAAACCTGCCCGACACCCGACGGGTGCGGGTGCGGGTCCGAAATTGCACCCGCGGGTGCGGATCTAGAATTGCACCCTTGCATTTTTCAATTTCGAGCGAGTTTTTGCTCCACCCGCCCCAAACCCGACCTGTTGCCATCCTAAACATGCAGCATCACCATGGCAATTTTTCTGCATGCGCACTGGCTACATTCCACCCCACTAAATCAGAGATTAATGAGGAGACTCATGCATGTGCATGCGTGATAAGTGGTGCATGAACCGGCCAGCACACCGTTCTATTTTCCATACATGCAGCTTTGGTTGCATAATAATAATAATAATAATAATAATAATAATAATAATAATAATAGTAGCAGCAGCAGCAGCAGCAGTAATAATAATAATAATAATAATAATAATAATAATAATTAAAGCGGACAGTGCAAGCAGTTGCATGGAAGTCCAAGCTTTATGAATTCTAGTCCTGTTGATTAGGTGTTCATAATATGACTTTTAATCCAGATGATTATTTGTTCATAACTTTTTGGATGTTATTTAATAATCTGGTGTAACTTTATTCTTGCGTGCACATATCATCGCCTGAAATCGGATGCTTGCAGTTATGCATTGTCATGAAATTGCACGCACTTGATATGGCATGGAGCGTACCATTACACTTGTTGAATGAAGTTTTGTGCAATACTTGCCTATGTATAATGACATCTGAAGAAACTTTGCCACGTGCCACAGCATGTATTTTGTGCATTTGCATTTGTTCCTGAAGAAAATTTTACCTGAAGTATTTTCAAGGCTAATGGTACTTACAATTTCGCTCTTAGCCCTTAGTTTTGTGGCTATTTAACAGTTTCAGTTATTTATAAAATTTGCACATATATTCCAGAAGAATATTATAAGGATATTATTTTCCATATAATTGTTTGAATGTTCCAGAAGAACATGTAAATGTGCGCGTCAACAGTTTGATCTAGAAATTGAATTTCTAGTTCTTTTATTTCCATAATTATGGTGATTAAATTCACTCCCTTCAAAATCACACATTATGTGTTTATTTTTCTTGTATTGCTTGTATGTGTATATAATTTATATAGGGTTTTATAATCCCGAAGTATTACCAAAAGACCATTATAAATGCAAGAAACCTTATTAATGCTTGAAGAAAATATGGGGAAAAAATCTATGAGTATAGACAAGATAGATCTTCAATTTTGGTGTTTCACTTCACGCTTAAAATGCTTTTACCAGAAGTAACTGGAAAATAAAAGTACATGAAGACATTGATAATTGAATATG
>BCLH01001215.1:57509-68525 GCA_001602315.1 Zoysia pacifica
GGCGGTGCGGGCAGGGCGCGCATGGCCGGGGCGGCCAGGGTCCATTTGTGCAAATAATTAGTAAGGGCACAATGGTCATATTGTTCAATTTTTAACACCGTTAACTCACTGTTAGAAACTAGAGGCAACTTTTTGACTCAAATTCAGAAAACAGGGGCAATAAAACAAAGTTCACGAAAGCAAAGGCAAATTGACTATTAGGAATCAAAGCAATGGCACTGACGCTAGAGACCCTATTTTAAAACCCGATGGTGCAGTTTATTTTTAAATAAAAAAATAAAGGGATTTCAATTTGGAGGTATACGCAATCAAAAGGCCGGGTCTGTTACAAAGCCACCATCATTCAACTATGAAGAGGAACCATTTAATATGAATTCAAAAAATGCATCCGACCAACTAGCACACACAGGAAGTCCAGATCTAAGATTGAACAGCAAGTAGCAAGTCGCCCCCTCGGTAATGGTACGGATGTTCTAATGAATTAGAACGGCTGGATATAGAAGCCAATGGCGTCGAGGTATTCCCCGGCGCGCGCGAACATGGCGACGACGCTGCCGTTGTTGAGTACGGGCAAGTTGTAGTGCGTGCTGTCTACGCCGTACCCGAACGGCCCGTAGGTAGCTTGGTTGGTCACGAACTTGAGCGATGTGATGCAGCTCTCCACGCCCTTGAGCTTGAACGGGCCGACGGACCATGCCACTTCCGTTACGTACTCCGAGGGCCCCATGGTGATCTGTTCGGAAACGTAGGCGTCATATATTGTGAGAACAATCTGGTCGACGCAAGCACAGCGCAAGAAAGGGCCTCGGTTAGTTCGGCATGCAGCTCACCGTGTCCGGGTCGTCCTTCTCTCCTCCGGCGCCGCCCCAGGGTCCGGCGGTGTGTAGCTGCTTGTCGCGGTCCCTGTAGGTGAAGGCTATGGAGTCGAGGACCTTGCCCCAGCGGATGGTGATGCTCTCCAGTCGCTGCGGCGCCACCGTGATGTCATGTGCGACGCCGCCGTCACCGCCCCACGTCCCCAGCTTCACCAATGAGGCCTTCATGCACGCAAACACACACAAGCCATGAGCGTTGAATATAACTAGCGGAGCATGAAGAGCGCAGCGAGGGGGAGGAGAGAGAAGCCAACCATTTCGTTAACCATCCTCGCTCGCGCCACCGGTCAATCGAGGGCAGCTGGGCCGATCAGGCGCTTGAATGAATGTATTTTATGTACACGCGGAGGCGGGAGAGTAGCTGGAATGGGTGGATGTGCACCGTCCACCTGTCCACGCCCCGCGTCTTACATTTTTCCGTCCTCGTGACGACTTTATCGTGCAAAAACAGGTTTACGGGGAATGACGATGCCTTTTATTACATGGTTCCACGGAAAATTTAGTGACGACCGTGACCTACGTTGTTTGGTTGGCTTCATTAGCTGTGCCCCAAATGTCAGGAAAAACATAGCAGGCTGGCCTGACAAGTAGTATGAATTTGAAGCCACGCCACGTAGCTACTCCTTTGGCCTTGCTTAACGCAGCTGGTCGAGGGATGACGCTTTTGATACTTGAGTTTTAGTCATATTTGTGTCGACCTAGTGGAGGTTTCCAACAAAACGTGGCCCATTTTCTATCCGGTGAGCATACACGGACATTCACATTTTTCTTCATGCAAAAAAATATATTCCATCGGTTTCTAAAATATTGTTAACATTAACTTCTATTATCATCCGCGGAATGAAGATATAACCAATCCATGACCAGTTGATCACCAATAGATAATGACACCTTAGTGTAGCCAAGATAAACTCATAAATGACTAGAGCAGCACATTAAGTACTTCTGTGGTTTAATTGAATATTCCATCATAACTGGTCCTAACATTAACACTGATGGTAGTAGTACCTCTCAAGCTGAGGTTATTGGCATGGTCCTTCCAATGTGTAATCTGCCTGCTTTCCAGAGTACTCATATATATCCACTTGTCATAAGAAAGAATAGAACATACCTCAACCGATATCGAGAGCATCTGTGAATTACTTTCTTGGAAGCTTGCCACACCCAGAGATAAACCGGCGAAAATTAATTAACACTCGTAGGAGTATATATAAAGCCATCATATTCTAAACCTTACTGTAGCGAAATCAGAAGGGAGGTGCTTTAATTAATTCGGTGGCTCGATGAAATACGACGTCGTAACTTGTCTGAATCGCCATATCTCCAGAAGGGGAGGTCGACGTGGAACTGTAGAAGCCGATGGCATCGAGGAGAGGAGGGAGAGAACATGTCGTCAAGTACTGAAGTCGTTGTCCAGCGGCGCAACTGAAGCACCAACGGTTTGGTCTGCACGTCCCAGCCGAGGGTAGTTGGCATCGGCGGGCGTCAGGCTTCCACATCGTCAACTGCTGTGGTATTCCCTCGTACGTAAGCTCGGCGTAGACCTCCCTATGACAAATTAATTAACACTCAACAGCGACGTGTCCCGGCACAAAATTAATGATCGCGGCCTCTATTTCAGCTCCCTGCACCTGGCCTCCGTTGAAAGACACGATACTAGTACTGCTCTAGCACTCCCTGGACAAATTCATCTCAGTTTAAAAAATTATAAAAAATTATTTTATTTCATTATTATTAAAAATAGTTGATGAATTGTTTGTTTATATTTTTACATATTTTTAATACAATGAATGATCAAATATTGATATCTAAAAGTAAAAAAGATACGAAGTATTTATTATGAGATGGAATGAGTATTTAGTGCATGTTTTGATTGCTAGCAAATATTTGTTCTTCGGTTTAAATGAAAAATCACTACTAATTCATGGATAATTTTTCTATTTTAGCCATCTATTGTGGGGTCAATACCGTAGCACAGAATTATTAGTCCCCAATTCCTAATTATTTGTTGAACTGTTGGGTGGCAAAAGAATAATTGCTAGCAAATACTTGTTCCAGCGTGGTAAAGTTATTGTTAAATATGTTGGGTTATGCAACAAAAACTCAAAAACTTGTGTAGGGGTGCCCAAATCTTTTGTGGCTAATGTAAAAGTACTCAAACAAATTTGAATACCTAAAACCAAAGCTTAATTTGTTTTGTAGGTGTACTACTCCGGTAGAACAAGTTGGGTGCTAGATCGTGGGTGCACCAATCATATGACTGTGGAGAAAAGGATGTTCACTTTTTATCGAGAAAATGAAGATTCAATGAAAAGCACCACCTTCGGTGACAATAGTAGGAAAGGTGCTTGGTTTTGCTAAAATTACTATCACAACCGAGTTTTTAATTTCTAATGTATTGCTTGTTAATTCTTTGGACTATAATTTGTTGTCTGTTTCACAACATTGTGAGATGGGTTATAATTGTTTGTTCACTCATGAGGGTGTGACCATCTTTACAAGGAGAGATGACTCAATTACTTTTAAAGGTATGTTATGGCATCGAAGACTAGCCTATGTTGGAATGAGAGATCTTAATAAGCTCTTGAAAGGTGGCCACATCTTAGGACTAACTGATGTTATATTTGAGAAAGATAAGTTTTGTGTAGCATGTCAAGCTGGGAAATAAGTTGGAGCACCACATCTCATGAAAAATATCATGGCAACAAAAAGACCATTATGGATCTCTTTGATCCAATTGCCTACATAAGTATTGGCAGTAACAAATATAGTCTTGTAATTGTTGATGATTATTCACATTACATTTGGGTGTTCTTTTTGCATGATAAAAGTGAAACTCAAGGAATATTAAAGAAATTCTTGAGAAGAGCTCAAAATGAATTTAGCTTGAGAATCAAGAAGATAAGAAGTGACAATGAAAGCGAGTTCAAAAACACTCAAGTGGAGAAATATCTTGATGAAGAAGACATCAAACATGAGTTCTCAGCACCTTATTCTGCTCAACAAAATGGAGTTACCAAAAGAAAGAACCGCACACTCATCGAGATGGCAAAAACCAAGCTTGATGAATACAAGACCTCTGATTGTTTTTGGACCCAAGCGGTGAACATGGCATGTAATGCAACAAACCGGCTCTATCTTCATCACATCTTGAAAAAGACTCCCCTATGAGCTTCTTACCGGTAACAAACCAAATGCCTCTTACTTTCGTGCCTTTAACAGCAAATGCTACATTCTTAACAAGAAACACAAATCATCCAAGTTTGCTCCAAATGCGGATGAAAGTTTATTGCTTGCTTATGACTCAAAATATCGCGACTACCGTGTCTTTTACAAAAACTCGAATTGTGTTGAACTCATATGTGATGCGGTGTTTGATGAATCATGTGTGATGTGGTGTTGATGAAACTAATAGCTCTCAAGTAGAGCAAGTTGATCCTGACGTTTTAAATGACGAAGAAGCTCCATGTGATGCCTTGAGAAAGGATGACAATTAGTGATGTATGATCACGTGATCTGTATGATCCGGATTGGGTGATAGCTATGGAGGAAGAGTTGAACAACTTCAAAAGGAATAAAGTCTGGTCTTTAGTGGAACGCCCAAATCAAAACATTATTGGCACTAAGTGGGTGATTCGCAACAAACAAGATGAGCAAGGCGTCGTGATGAGGAGCAAAGCAAGACTTGTGGCTAAAGGTTAGTCTCAAGTTGAAGGTTTGGATTTTGATAAAACCTTTACCCCCATAGGAAGGCTTGAGTCGGTTCATATATTACTTGCCTATGCTATTCACCATGATTTCAAGCTTTATCAAATGGATGTGAAAAGTTCATTTCTTAACGGGCCAATTAAAGAAAAAGTGTATGTTGAGCAACCACCAAGCTTTGAAGATGAAGAATATTCGAATCATGTTTATAAACTCCATAAGGCGCTCTATAGGCTTAAACAAGCTCATAGAACATGATATGAATACCTTAAGGATTTTCTCACCGAAAGTGGTTTTAAAATTAGAAAAACTGATTCTACTCTCTTCACAAAAAGAATTGACAATAATCTATATTTGTGCCAAATATATGTCGATGACATAATATTTGGGTCTACTAACAAAACTTTTTGTGATGAGTTTAGCAAGATTATGACCGGAAGGTTCAAGATATCAATGATGGGGGAGTTAAGATTCTTCCTTAGTTTTCAAATGAAACAACTCAAGAAAGGAACATTCATATGTCAAACCAAGTACACTCATGACATACTCAAAAAGTTCAACATGGCGAATGCAAACTCTATCAAGACTCCCATGGGAACAAATGGCCATCTTGACCTTGACTTTGGAGAAAAATCAGTGGATCAAAAGATATATCACTTCATGATTGGATTTTTATTTTATCTTTGTGCATCTAGGTCCGATATCATGTTTAGTGTGTATATGTGTGCAAGATTTCAAGTTGCTTCAAAAGAGTAACATTTAAGGACCGTTAAAAGAATCTTAAGATATTTAGTTCACACACCAAACTAAAGCGTTGGTATCCGAAGGGCTCCACTTTTAATCTCATTGGATAGTCTGATGCAGATTATGCTAGATGCAAAGTGGATAGGAAAAGCACATCGAGGACTTGCCAACTCTTGAAAAGATCTCTCATATCATGATCCTTCAAAAAATAAAACTCTGTTGCCCTATCCACCGTTGAAGCCAAATACATAGCTGTGGGTAATTGTTGTGCTCAATTGCTATAGATGAAGCAAACTCTTAAGTACTTTGGTTACTTTGAGAACAAAGTTCCTCTCCTATGTGACAATGAGAATGCCATCAAAATAGCCAACAATCCTTGTGATCATAACAGCACAAAGCACATAAACATCCGGCATCACTTTTTGAGAGACCATTCTCCAAAGGGGGATATAGAGATTTTTCGTGTGCCTACCAAAAAGCAATTGTTGATATATTTACCAAACCTCTAGATGAAAAGCGCTTTTGTGAACTTAAGAGTGAGCTTAATATCATAGATTCTCGAAATATGGCTTAAAATAATGCACATCTGATTGTTGTTTCTATCTTGCTTGTGAAATAAAAGATCTTATGAAAATATTGTGTGATGTTCAAAATATTTTCTCGATTCTTGGTCTTAGGACACCCTTTGTTATAAAGCGATCGTAGCTTTGATTGTTGCTTGCCGCTGATTGCAAAGTACTTATATGTCCATCTAATATAGAAGAATATATTTGCAAAAATCCAAAGTTCTCCTCGCATTTATAATTCTGTACAGAAGGTCTCCATCGGATTGTTCGGCACTTTACCAGACTGTTCGATAGATGAGGCAATCGAACTAGAGAGGCTCGCTCCGAGTCTCCGGCACTGCACCGGAGTGTCTAGTGGCCCAGGAGGTATTTAAACCAACGAGGCCTAGATTCAATGAATCTCTCCTCATTCGGTTCCAGCCTCCTTCGACGCCTCTCTCTCCTCCAAAATCGCCACCTCCTCAATATCATTGGATCAAGCCAAGTTTTCGCAAGGGATTCATGGCAAAAGCCTTCTAGTAACTCCTTGGCTTCTCCGACATTTTCTTCTTTGGATCAAAGAAAAAGAGAGGTATTTTATTCAAAATGCTTCATTTCCTGATCTTTATCCATAGGTTATTCTAGGGGATTTACTTCGGTGAATCACCCTATTTTGTTGTTTTCAACTATTGCCAAAAGTTTGTATGCAATGCCTTGGCTGATTTAAGAGATCCATCGATCTTTGGTCAAGAACGGCGGCAACAGATTGTCTAGCATCACACCGGAGTGTCCAGCACAGCACCGGATACTATGGTGGTCGGATTGTCTGGCATGTTACCAGGTACTTCGGTCCAGCAGAGTTCTTGCACCTACTTTCATCTCTCTTTTTCCTGTCATATCACCATTCTTAGTGCTTCTCTTATTCTCTTGTTAACAGATGGGTCGTGAAAGAAGAGAGAAGCAACAAAAGCAACCTGAAATTGAAACTGACTATGAGGATGGTCCCACTTAGAAGCGCATAGTTACAATTTCAAGGAAGCGAGTCAAGGCAAAGGGTGCAAGGTCCGATCATTCGTGAACTTGCTCCAGGCACCACTATGCCCTCTAGAAAGAGGACTGGGCCGGTCATGGAAAAGGAAAGGGGCTTGTTGGTGGTCAAGGGAGTGCTTTTGATGATCCATATGCACCCCAACCCTTGAGTGGCAGAGTTCATTGCACTATCTCTCAGCCCAAGTCCGGTAATCAAAAAATTCATGAGACTCCGAAGAAGCCAATCAACTATACTAGAGATACTTTTGACTTCATAGACCTTCGCTATCAGGATCCCTATGCTTTTGAGCGACAGTCCTAATGCGAAGATTATCAATTCCATAATCTATTCCAAAAGGATTGGTATATTTCTGTGATTATGGACAAGAAGGTTTGGACGTCTCTTATGAAGTGGATAGATTGAAGCTACATGAATGAGACCAAGGATCCAACCTTTGATTTGATCATTGACATCTGTGAGAGGCGAGGATACAAGATGATAATGGGGCTTGAGCAAAACTAGTGTGAGGAGATAATTGCTCAATTCTATTATACCCTTTGGATGAACGGACCGGAGATGATCCTATTCTTCATTGGACTCTCAAGGATAACAAGTTTCAACTCTCCTACATTCAATTTGCTTCCATTCTTAGCTCTGGAGCGGATGATTTGAGGAAGCACAAGATTAATTCATAGATGGTCCTACAAGATGGAGAGACTGACTTTTTATATGATCTGTGGTATGGACCCATCTCTCTTGGAAAGGTGCACAACGTGTCTCCTTACTTCAAGTACCTCAGTTCTGTATTCCATGTCACCTTGTGCCCTCGTGGTGGAGACTCCTCGAATGTGGCTAGGAACCTACTTTATTGGATGCAAGACATTGAGGTCACAGTGGAGGATTTAGTTTTTTTTTACTTTATCTTTCAAGAAATCCTCAACACCTCCACCACACCGATCCAGAGTTGCAGCTATGCCCCATACATCATGTGCATGATCCACAATGTGACCAATCAGCTCTTGTACTGTGAGATCAAGCACACTCCATATTGCATTCAAGCCTCTGGTAAGTCAATTGGATCCTCATCTCTGGCAGCGCCTCCCTCCAAAGGTACATCTCACCAAGACCCATCATCTACTCATGGTCATTCTACATCAAATAAAAAGTATCATAAGTCCTCCTCCTTTATTGCACAGACTCTCAAAGCAATCTTTAGCGTTTGTACTTACAACGCTATAGAGATTAGAAAGCATTAGATTGAGTCCCATGATTGGTTTTCTCATCTTGAGGCAAAATAAGATTGTATTGCCTCTCATCTCAACATAGACCTCTCTCTGCCTCGTGAGTATGCGGATTTCCCTCCACCCACTCCAAGAACTATAGTGATCAATGACGTAATCATTTCGTCATAGATCATGCCAAGATCGTCACAAAAGCTAATCTGTCATGAAAAAAGGAACTGTCATGTATCTCGCGTCATAAATTAAACTGAGTGACGTTCTTTATTTTTTTGTCACAGATTGCAACTTCTATGACGATCTTTGTCCATCACAGATCATCCCTGGCCCAGCCCAAATCTTAGTACTTAGTAATGAATAGAATCGTCACAATTTAGTACAACTGCCAACTTGGAGAATGACGTGGCACCAGCCTGGAAAGGTGACATGGCTGCCAACATGGATGGCCCAACTTGAGTATGGGCCAGAACTGGGCCAAAAAACTTTTTTAGCAGGGCCTTGGACAATTTGTGATTCTAGCCCACTAACCCAGGTACTATTTTTATTTTCATAAAATGAAGCCTATTTATCATCAATAATATTTGAAATGGGCCCACTAAAAACCAGCCTGTTTAAATTTTTTTGAAATTTGACAAAATTGAGTAAAATATTCAAAACCAGCCATTTTAAAATTTTTAGTTTTGACAAAATTTAGTAACATATTCAAAATATAGGATACAATGTCACAGAATTTTAATCCAGCACAATGCACAAATTTTTTCCAACATCAGATCGGATCAGTGATTAAAAGTAATTTATGTATATATCTTTTATATCTAAACCAGCGCGGTTTCTGGCCACCATATTGTGCCACGTCATCACCATTTGTTTCAACCGTTAAATGATTTATATCTAAACCAGCGTGGTTTCTGGCGACCATATTGTGCCACGTCATCACCATTTGTTTCAACCGTTAGATGAAATAGAACATCAATCGTTACCATCCAGCGTCCACTCCCCCAACCCGCAGATCCTCCCCTGTTGAGCTCGATCCAGCGTCGCCAAGCCACCCCGGCCTACGCAGCGGCGACGATGCTCAACCCCGGCCCATCCCAGGAGCTGCGCGACTGCGCCGGCTCCAGCAGCAGCGAGAACCACCGAAGCCCTGCTCCTCACGACGACGACCTCCGCTGACCATCTTCACCGCCGGCAGCAGCCAGTGCCCATGCCTCGCCACCTCGATGAGCTCGCCGACATCGTGACGCCGCGCCAGGCTCTCGATGTCGGGGGCACGAGTCGACAAGGTGCTCCGCTTAGTGCAGGTAATGCACTTTCATCATTTGGACACGCGGAGTCTTACCAAATGCAGCTAACTCACTTCCATCTGTCAAGGGATCACGTGTATAATTCAATAATCAGCTCATAGCTCCATACTGGCAGTGTGGTGTCACACCCCGTGGCCCGTGGGCCTTGGAGCCCATGTACCAAGGCAGCCAAGATGGGCCGGGTGTTACATGTGGATAATTTTTTTTTTGCTGCACAAGGTTTCTAAATCCTAAGTTAATCTCAGTTGCATTCACCAAGCTGGAAGTCTCGAATTCATAACTTGTTATTCTGCTAACTCATCCTTCAACCAACCATGCTCCCCATATGCTCGATGAAATGCTTGATAACAGCATGCTTCAGAATTATTCACCCTTCTAAATCTGACAGCAATTAGAATATCTGGTTTAGGGGATTCCACTTGATGTTAACTTTCTCCCGTCATGAATCAGAAATAAAAATGAATAAATAAATCACTACAAAGTTAAATGATGAGATAACAATTTGCAACATTTCTGAAAGTCATGCAAGTTAAGCTGAACATGAAGTCGAGAACATCTACAGCACTGATGTGCTGCGCACACACAAATTGTACCACTTTATATTCTTCATGTAAGTTCATTGTATTTTATATATTTATCTGTGCTTTAAATGTTAAAAATAACAAACCTAAATGCAACATTGAGTTTCTGTTGTTCTGAATTTTCTTATATGTCCTAACCTACACAGCTATATAAATAAATCACATACGTAAAATTCTCACACATCAATATATATTTCTGATAGAGACAATTGTTAGGTATAAAATGGATAGCTAAACAGCATTTGCAATGAGTGATTGCAGAAATGGTTACATTCTTGATGCAAGGAACATTCACATGTTCTGCGGCCCTAAAGGACGATGAGGGAAGGTAGCGCGGCATTCCTGACTGTGGCCTGCAGCTGCGCGGCGGCCACGACAGCCTTGCTCCCGCATTCAATCACAAGTCGGATGATGCGATTGTTCCTGCTAAGGTGCTTGCAGCACCTACTGGGTTAGAATGCTCTTGTGCCATTTTTAATTCAAATTCTATGCTAAATTTATTTATATAGCTTCAAACAACTTCAATTAATTTGTTTCTCTGTACTGGAGCGGTGGAAAAAGAAATTGGCATCTGCTATCAATTTAGGTTGGAAACTGCAATTCATTTCTAAGGATTGTTTTGCTGTGCTTACTATCTACCTTTTTTGGCTGAAATTATGCATATATAATACAATGGAGCACCCTCATAGAATGTAGACTGTGCGTTAGTTTTTATCTGGCTTAATTGCATACCCAATTTTAAATGTAACTAGCCCATGCTTCTGAGTTTACATGATTGATTGCTCATTTGCTACACTAACATTGATCCTCAGACCTCTATATAATTACCTAAGATTTTGCAAATGAAAGTTTAGGTGAAAACATTGTTGGATTTGTACTCTCTGCTTCTCAGAAAAATTCTAAGTTAACCCACTTTTTGGAAAATGAAAAAGGATTTTGCAGCTGAAAGAAGTCATAATCTTTTCTTTTTACTTAGAAATGCTGATTCCTTTTA
>BCLH01001215.1:77906-98283 GCA_001602315.1 Zoysia pacifica
TGACGAGGAGAGGGAGGGGGTTCTCACCGCGGGGTCGAGGATGGCCAGAGGCGAGGTCGCGACAGCGAGGCACGCTGGCGGGACTTCGGCGACGGTGCACAACTTCGGTAGGCGGTGGCGCTCGACAAATAAGGTTGGGGCGGGGGCGATGCGTCGTGGGCCAGCTCGGCACGGGGTCGCGCGTGGCCGGGGCGACTTCGGGAAGCAGCGCGACGGCGAGGGTGCGAAGCTCAGTTGGGATGAGAGAGAGGGGCTGGGGAGGCGGTGAATTTATAGGGGAGAGGAGTGGCTGAGTCGGCAGCGGCAGTTGAGTGATCCTGGTGGGCTCAGAGCTGGTGGGCGGCACGCGCAGGGGGATCGGCACGGTGGTTGGGGCTGAAGCAGAGGCGGCTGGGGATGGGGAAGATGGGGTGGCCCCACACGTCATAGGGAGAGGAGGAGAGAGGGTGCTTGGGCCTGGTGGGCTGCGCGGTGGAGGGAAGGGAGGTGGGCTGGCTGGGGAGGGGAGAGGGAAAAAGGAGAGGGAGAGAGGAAAGGCCTAGAGAGGTTTTAGGATTTTTCTTTTTATTTCTTTAATTCTTTCTTTAGTTCTTTTGCTTATTTTTATTCCTATATTTTATATAATTGTTAAATTTCCATTGCAAAATTTTATTTGGATGAAAAATGAAATGCTATGCAATGGTATGAGATGAAATGCAAAACTAGTATTTTATTTAGAAAAGAAATTTTATTCTACTCTAAATTGGGGAATGTATTTAAGAAATTTGGAATTTTAATATTTTGAAAATGTTGAATTTTTTACCATTACACTAGCTCTGATAACATATTGAGTTGCATGCACCAACCAGTTGACCCCAAAAATTTAAGTTAATAGGAAAATATGGGCAATTCATTTATACTCTAACAATTACTATTCAATGTGACATGATTGTATTTTGAGAAGGCTGCAAATAGTAAGAATTAAAATCATGTGCCACAAAAGGAAGGTGCCAAGTTTTGTATCCCAATATAATATATCAGTTGGGTATGCATTTTAAGTGTGCTACAGATGACTATAATGATTCACATTATATTTTTTTCATCAATTCATATGAAATACTTTATTGTTTATCAAATTTCTGTCCAATTAGGTGAATAGCTTCTAAGTATTCTTATTTCTTAATTAGTTTAAAAACTTCATCGTATCAGTTGCATAATGCCGCTTCATTGCTTAAGATCAATGATCAATGTATTTTGCTTAATGTTACATGCATCAGAATGATCCCACAAATATATAGGATATAGTTAAAAAAAGCATTTATGATTATATGATTGTGCTTTCGACCACTGGGCAAGTTAGTGAATGTCCTGCAGTTTTTGCTGCTGCGCCATTTTCTGAACTTGTACCTAATAACTACTCCTTTTATTTTTAAATTAATATCGTCAACACCAATTTTGACTATTTGTTTTATTTTAAAAAATAATTTAAATATGTAAAATTTTAAGTTATGATTTAAATAATTTTAATAATAAATCAAATTATAACAAAATATATGATATTTATTACAAAATTTTGAATAAAACAAATAATTAAGTTAGATTTAAAAATCAACGGTGACATCAATTTAATAATGGAGGTAGTAAAAACTGGCTGAACACATTACAGCGAAGTGCAGCAGTCCGGCATTCCTGACGCGAGTTGCTCCTGCTATCCTGGACGGCTGCTGCAATGGCGAGGTGAAACAGCCTCATCTACCACGACAGCCGTGCTTTCGGATCCCAGCATGAGGATAGAATCGAAAGCAGCCCTATGCTGGTACTCATCATCAGAAGCTCGCCGTCAGCGGTAGTTGTAACCCGGCGCGTTCCACGATCATCCAGTCACGGTGATGAGGAAAGATGAGAAAATATTTTAGCGCTTCCTCGTAGCTACTCCCCAGCTTCGGAGAAGAGCACGATCAAGGTAAAAACATACTTGCAATTGCTTTGATCACAGCCCTCATAAGATTATGTCCGATATATTTTTAATCTGGGCTTATGAAACGGAAATGAATATAAAATATTTGCCTTTTGAAAAAAAGAATCAGTTTCGTACTGCTCTGCAGGCAATATAACTGCTTTAGTTAGTTACTAATTAAATATTTTTACATTGCATTGTGTGGCTGTGAAGGATAACTCTTATTTTGCTAGAACAAATTGAAAAAAAAATACTCTTTTGCTGATACAAATTTGTCAAAATATCATGTAGTACAAGCAAATTTCATTTACAATTGATTGCGATAGCCTCGTAACCATTGCAATGGCAGTCACAAGCCCACTGATGCAACATCCACTATTGTTGCCATTTCTGTATATATGACGAAACAAATGTTGTATTGTAAAATATTTAACAATAGGGGTCATATAGCGCGGCAAAATGCCGTGCTATCTTTTCTAGTTACATCACAGATAGTAATCCAAAATACTCCACCAAACTATCCGCATTACATGACAGAAGCAAAATACTCCAAACTATCCACATTACATCACAGCAGCAAAATACTCCAACACGCCATCCACATCGCATGACGGAAGCTGTGATATTCCAACATACATGAAAATAACAGTAGACTGCATTTTGCAGCAGCAAAAGGCGGTTTAAAGAGATCATGCCATTAGCAAAAGGTAGGTAGCAGCAGCAAAAGGTGAAGGTTTAAGCAAACCATACCACCAGCAAAATGTAGACTAGAGCTCTATTCTCTAGAGCACATTACCCTTTAGCTTAAGTTGCTCGAAGTTGAGTAAGAAAAAGCTCAATTTTTGCATCAGTTTCAGCTTTCTTCTTCTGCATTTCTCCTTTGTCCCGGACCCTTGCTTCTTCTGCTTGCTGGACCTGATTCGAAGGAACATCAATCTTTTCTCGTTGGGTGTTGACAACCAATCGAAGCTCCCTCTTTTCTGCTGTGAGTTCTACTTCAAGGTTTTGGACAGTTGACTTATGCAAAACAGTCCGAATTCCCACATTCTGAAAAAACTTATTTTTCTTCGTGTGTTGCGCAAGCACATCAGCTACAGCTTCAGTCACAAACTCAGGTTGTTGTTCAACTTCTCCAGCTTCAGAGATTTTGGTTTCGATTTCATCCTAGCACCATAAGCAAATTACTGTTTAAGAAACCTGAAAACAAGTATTGAAACAAGACTTTCTTTTGAAAAGTACTTACAATAGCAGACTGTACAGAAGGTGTGAATCCTTTCATTTTCTTGCTATAGTGGCACACCTTGAACAAATCCAAGGCGTTAGGATCATTTTCATTGTACTTGTCTCCCTCAAATACATATGGAGTCCGCATCCTTTAGATACTTGTTCATGGCACCATGTAGAAGAAGAAAATTCAGAAAACAGCAGCTACACATGATCGAAATGGCACGTTTAATAGTTTAACACATGTTCAATTAAGATGATTTGAATAGAAACAATAAGAAACTAGAAAAAGACAGTTGACATTTGGTAAAAAATACAAGAACCAAAGTTTGAACAGACATGGAAAGCAAGGAACATTATTACATATTGGCATTTTATTTCCCATTGTGAAGCTGCAAGTTATAGAATACTTACCAAATTTTCTAGGTGAGGTCGTTTTTAAACACATGTCTTTCTTCTTTTGAGAATATATTGTTACGTAATAATTTTATCATGATTAGGAACATTGGAAAGAGTCAAAAAAAGCATGAAGAAAGACTTGGAGATGCTCAAAATCAAAACCGCACATTTGACCCCAGGGGAGATCCAAACAACTCGGGTTCGAGTCTGACTCGGACTCTAGGAGCAGCCTATACTAAAACAGATACCTCGGTCTTATACGAGCTCTGTTTTAGATGTTTTAGATATGGTTGAAAAGCTAACAAGATAACCTTTCTAAAGACATCATTCTCATCTTCAAATTAGACCAGAATCAGTAGAAATTTTTAAAACAATATGACATTCAGAAACTGCCCTGGATACTGCGACACTGTCTTTTGGCCTTAGGGCCGTGTATCTTTTCTAAGCCCATTAGCATTAAAGTTTGTTCTAAAGTCATCCTAAACTCTATATAAACAGTAGCCACCATCATTAGAGATAGATTTTGATTAGTTTTCATCTGTTTTCAAATAGTTTCGTCATTTGATGGTTTGTTGATTTTCCAACTTCGAGATTTAATTTATATTTTGTAATTGAGTTGTGTTTTCTTTGTTCTTACTTCTGTTCTTCGTTTCGTAAGCTAGGATTAGCCTTCTTGACAAGGTCAATCATGTGTGCATGGTAGATAACCAGAGGAGATTGCTGTTGTGATTATGAGGTTCGAATCGTGTTGATTTAAGACCGGAGCGATTGTGTATCGTATTTTCACCAAATCGAAAGTTTTCACGACCTGACGAAAGATCTGAAACCACATTCACATCAAGTGGTATCAGAGCTTCAGGTATACCATCAGGTTCACATTATCCTTGTTTATTTTGCATTTATCCTATCGTTCACAGAAAATCCGCAACACAAAAAAAATTAGTAGATCGTTAGGTGTTCTCGTGTCTAAGCCGTGTTTAGCCTTTGCATAATTTATTTCAGAGTCTGTAGTGTTGAGTTTGTGTCTTTTATTTGTGTTTTGGTTGCTAAATTTTGTGATCTTTTTGTATTCAGGTGTTTTACTTCATCGTTCATCCACGTCGTGTTCAGATCTGTTATCGAGTCACATCTGTTAATTTTTTTTTCATTGAAATTTTATCTCACCCACGTACCCCATATTTTGATCACAATTAGATCCACCCTTCATAGATCCACCTCTCCATATTTACCCGCTGCTCAATCATCTAAAAAAAATGTCTATAAAATTCACATCCAATTTGAAATCTGAATCTATTTTCAGACTTTCAAACAAATCTGATTCGGTGATTCATCATTAAAATAGCCATAACTTTTGTTTCTAGACTTCAAATTAGATATATAAGTACTTTTCGGATATCTACAAAACATTTTCCATCCTCTGACGATCCTAGATTCAATAAATTCAGATACGAAGTTTCTATTTTTGCGTTCCAAAGTTTGAGCACAGATTCCCTGGTCTCTCCTGTCATCGGTTATATCATTCTTTGTCTTGCATTAGTAAGAACCGTGTAAGAACTTAGTAAGTCATTTACTTTTGCAAATCAGCCACCACAGAACCCACACCACCATAGTGTAGGGATAATATCCTGCTTTGTTTCATTGTTTCCTTCTAACCATGGCATAAAAGGGTAAATCTGCAAGTGATAAGAGTGAACCTTCTGATGCTGTAACTCACCAAACAACTTCACTTATATTGTCAGCCAAAATCCACTTGCTGACACTCTTGCTAAGTTCGATTAGAGGATGACCAAGCAATTACAGACAATAAACTAGGAATTACATCGTCTCTCACCTTGTATGACAAACTTTAAGACACCTCGACCACAACAGAGGGAGGAAGAGGAGGATGAAGTTAATGGAGAACTTTTTCTTAGAATGATGTTGACAATGATAGAGAACAACAAAACAGAATGCCCAATCGTCAACACCGTAACCACCAAGATATGAGAGGTAATGAACATGGTGCTCCTTACAAACCTTTCGCTAAGATTAAGTAACCATCCCATCCTTTTCTGATAATTATGATGATGAGGCTTATCTTGATTGAGAGATGGTTGTAGAGCAAAAATTTACATCTCACTTAGTTTCTGAACAACATAGAGTTAGACAAGCTATTTGTGACTTTCAAGATTTTGCTTTATTATGGTGGACTGATTTTTGCAAAGCGCATTTGCAATCAGATAGTTGAGAGATTGAAAGCTGCTATGCGTAACCGTTTTGTCCCTCCTTCCTATCAAAGAGATTTGCGTAAAAAATTGCAACGCTTAGAACAATATGATAAATCTGTTCAAGAATATTTTGCTGAGTTGCAAAAGGGTATGATGCATTGTGAGATAGAAGAGGACTTTGAGGATACTATCTGTCGTTTTTATGCTGGGTTGCGTCATGAAATTCAGGACATAATTGATTATAAAGATTATGATTCTGTCGAAGAGTTGTTCCACCTTGTTGTTCTTGTAGAAAAAGAATTGCAATGATGACAACTCCAGAACAGTACAAGTACATACACTCCACGGCCGATATTTTCTTCTTTGACCACACGTACACCACCAAAACCAGCCCCTTTAGCACAATCTTCGAATTCAGGTAAGCTTTCTTTGCAGATGTCCAACAAGAGTACATCCTCCAGTACCTCGACAGGACGTTCCTCTAGCATCAAGTGCCATAAATGTCATGGCATGGGATATATGCAGCGAGATTTCTCAAATCAACAGGCATATATTGTTATTGAAGATGGAGGATACATAAGTGCTTCGAATGTTGAAGATAAATAATCTGATGATAAAGACGATGATGATGGCCAAATATTTGATGCTAATGATACTTCGGCTTACAATCATTGTCCAACGAGCACCCTCTGCACTGGAACACCCTGATAAGATTCAATGCCATAATCTGTTTCAGATTTACTTTGTCATCAAAAACTGACATGCACGTGTGATCGTTGATGGTGGGAGCTGCAACAACTTAGTGAGTACTGATTTGATCACTAAGCTTGACATACCCACATGGTCACATCCACATTCGTACCATATCCAGTGGTTGAACGACTCCGGTAAGGCAAAGGTAAAGAGAACTTGTCGAGTCCCTTTCTCTATTGGCACCTATGTTGATTCTGTGGATTGTGATGTTGTAGCTATGCAAGCTTGTTCATTATTATTGGGTCGTCCATGGGAATATGATAATGATGCTATCCATTATGGTAAAAGTAATACATATACCTTCATGCATAAAAAAAAGAAAATTACTTTACTACCTTTAACTCTGCTGAAAGTGTACAAGCTGATAGAGATAGACTTGCTAATGAAAAGAAAGAACATCCTCTTACATCTGAAAATCAGCAAGCAATAAATTTGAAAAGTCTTGTAATGCTTGCTATAAAATCTGATCTTGCTGAAATTTATGATAAAAATACTTCATATTATACTTTGACATGCAACGATACATTGTTTTCACTTGAGGATCTTGCTTCTTCTTTGAATACTCCGGTTGCTAACATTTTGCAGGAGTATCATAATAATTTTCCACCCGAGACACATCTAATACTGCCACCCATTCAAGGGATTGAGCACCACATTGACTTGATCCCGAGAACGAACATGAATTGACACACACCCTCAACACAATGGAATGAAGATGAGCTTGAGTCGATGACGACTACGATTCAAGAGAGAGAGGATGATGAGGGCATTCCTTTATTAGATACACACAACGCTCCTCCTCCTACTATAACTCATGCATAACAATTGACTTTAGAGGTGAGCTCATTCTGAAACACATGTCTTCCTCACTTTGAGAATAGATGGCTACCTAATAATTTTATTATGATTAGGAATATTAGAGAGGATCAAAGAAAGCATGGAGAAGGATTTGGAGATGCTCAAGACTAGCAAGACATGTTTGACCCCAGAGGAGAGTCAAGTCAACTCAGAGTTGAGTTGCCCCGAGTTCCAAGAGCATTTCGCACTAAAACGGCCACTCAGGTCATATACAGGATCCATTTTGAACATTCTAGATATGATTGGAAAGCTAACAAGATAACATTTTCAACGGCACCGGTCTAAATTCGGCACCGGTCTAAATTACATCAGAATCAGCAGAAATCGTTAAAACAAGGTGACATTCAGAAACTGCCTCGGGTGCTGCGACACTATCTTTTGGCCTTTAGGCCGTGTATCTTTTCTAGGCCTATTAGTATTAGAGTTTGCCTCTAAGTTCATTCTAAACTTTATATAATCAGTAGACACATCATTAGAGTAATGTTTTAATTAGTTTTCCTCCGTTATGAAACAGTTTCGCTGTTTGACGGTTCGTTGGTTTTTCAACTTCATGATTTAATTTAGATTTCGCAATTGAGTTGCATTTTTTCTTGTTCTTGCTTGTGTTCTTCGATTCGTAGGCAGAGATTAGCTTTTTTGACGAGGTCAATCGTTCGTGCATGGTTGATAACCAGAGGAGAAGTGGTGCTGCGATTGTGGGGTTCGAATCGTGTTGATTTGAGGCCAGATCGATTGTGTGTCGCATCTCCACCAAATCGAGAGTTTCCATAACCTGATGGAAGATCAGAAACCACGTATACATCACTATCTTTTTGGGGTTTGTCCAACTTTCAATAACCTCATTCCATTGTTCATCACTAATAGATTTTATCGGAGAAGTTTTTTTAACTAAATGTAATGGAAAGGGATCAAAATATTTTTTCTTTAGTCTGTATCTTTTTTGGCGAAGAGCGGATTTCAAAATCTAAGAACAAGCCTTCTGCACTGGAGTAGCACTTGTGTCTACATCAAACTTAGCCTGTTAAAATTAAAGGTGTATAAGAATTTTTATACCTCCAAATCAACAACTATTTTAAGATTAAATGGGTAAAGGCCCAAGGCATTTACTGACACCAATCTTGCCAACAAATTGTTTGAAGAGACCAGGTTGCTTTTTGTAATCCTTCCAATGCTTGAGCACAGGCACATGGTTCCTCACAGCAATGTTGCATTCAGTTGCAAACTTTGTAGCGACAAGAGGTACCATCGGCCTTGTCTTACCATCAGGAATGATGATTGGCAGTTTGCCACACCGAGCTTGAGACAACCTTTGGAGACCTTTTTCCATATTCAGTCCCCTATTGCATCATCCCTCTCCTATTTGCAAATGGAAACACAAACTCTAAGTAGTGAGCTAAAACATTTCAAGTCAAATGAAAGAGCTAAAAGTTCATGATGATACTTGCCTTCCAAGTCAACGTCATTTTGGGGTTGCTCATAATGCTGGTCAGTAGGAGCATTGCATTCTTGGCTGGGCATCTGGTTGTGCTCATCAAGCTGGACAGTTCCATCACTCTGATTGGAGACATGTGTGGTGCCTTCAGGCTGGCCAAGTCCAGAAGCTTAAATAAATACAGCTAGTAAGAGTGCAGATTTATTTCAACAAAATAATGGTCATTGAAAAATTAAGAACCACGTTATGAGATGTAACCTGAAATATTCAGCGGTGGGTGCCTATGCTCAAAGCTTGGTTCAAGAACATGAGCAAGAAGGAGAGGATGAGGAGAGCAAAGAGGAAGATGAAGCTCTTCAGGCCGCAGCTGAAGGTGAGAGTGAGGAGCAAGAAGATGATGAAGACAGTGATGCTACTCCTTGATTATTTTTCTTGCATTCCTTTCTCTCTCCTTTATGGTGATGTGATGCCAAAGGAGGAGAAGAACCATATCTATCTCACTTATTATTATTAAGATGGACATTTAAGACCTTTATGTGGCTTGTAAGTCTTTAAACTATGGTTTGTTATAACTTCGGCTTGTAAGACCTATTTTATTTATTATCTATTGCTATGTTCTTATGCTATGTGGCGGTGTAATGTTTCTATAGTCTTTTTATACTCTTTGTCTGGATCTTGTTGTCATATGCATCTCACTTATTTTGTTTTCACACTCACATGTTGCACGCCACGGTTGCTTGGATATAGGGGGAGCTCTCAATTTTTTTCCTTCAAATATGTGCACGTTGGAATGTTAAAGCCAAGATAAGAAATTCAAATAGGGGGAGCTACCTATATCACAAGCATCCAAAATCAAATAGTACCTCTCTTTTCAAAGCCTTGAATGAGTTGTCCTCAATCACCAAAAAGAGAGAGACTAAAAGTGCATCTAGGCCCCTTAGTGGTTTTGGTGAATGATAACAAATCATTCAAGGAACTAATGCAAGTTTCTAAGTGAATTGACAGCATTGAAGATTCAAAAAGAAAAGAATAAGGAAGGAGACCAATCAATTTCATTGAATAATTTTCTAGAGCCTATTCTCATGGAAGAATCTTTGTTTGACCTGTTTTTTGTGTATAGGTATGCGGTACTATTAAGGGGGACAAGAATTGGAGACTCAAAAGTGCAAAAAATGCTCGATAAACATTTTTGTCCAGAGACTCCTTACCCGAGTAAACCTTATATCCGCAAACAGAAATGGCTTGCCAGAGTCTCCAGTGATTGTATTTCCAGCCTAACGGCTACTTTTTGGGGCTTGGGTATTTATACCCCCTCACACCCTCATGCTTTGGCTGGCGACTCACACTTGAAAACACACTCTTGAGCTTCCAATATTCTCCCACATTCTTCCAAGGCCTAAGCTTGTGATATTTGAGCTAAGGTTTGAGAGAAAGCTTGGTTCACTCCTCTTGAGCATTTGAGGCACCACCGAGCTTCAATTCGTATTTGTTACTCTTGGAGCTTTGAGTCTAGACAGCTATACATGCCCGAGAGCTCCCAACTTGTGTGGTGACGCCCCAAAAAGTTTGTATTACCTTCTCAAAAAGGTTTTGCTAAGTGGAATCCTAACTTGACCTTTGTGGTTGATTGGGCAAGAGAAAGGGATAAGCTATACCTGATTCTTCATGAACTTCTCAACGGAGATGTAGAGCTATTTGTGAGCTTGAACTCCAGTGAAAAATCATTGTATCTCCTTGTGCTTGTTTCTCTCTTAGCAGATCACATTGTTCTTGTTGTTCATCTTCATATATTTGCTTCGATCTACTTGTTAACTAGTTTCTAGCTTGTTGTTTCACCTAGATCTACTTGCTATATCATTTAATTGTCTTTTGATTCAAGTGGAATTTGTTAGATATTGCTAGAACTAGTTCAGATTTAAATTTAATTACTTATCCTGTCTCATCAGATTTTTTGACGTTACTGAACAGTCTTGTACCAAAGTGTCCGGCACATTACTGGACAATCCAGTGGACTAATTGTTCGTTGAGCTTGATTTTGCAGAAGTTATGTAAGATTGCATATTCAACCCCCCCCCCCCCTCTAGCCAACTTTCGGGTAGCAGGGAATGAGTGTGGTGCTTAGAAGGAGCTAATTCGGTTGGTGAGCTGCTGTTCAGGTCTTTGTACTAGGGCCTTTGCTCGGTTGTGGGTTGTTTTTCAGCTTGTGACACGTGTGGTGTGTCGGTTTGGGGGAGGCATGTTTCTCTCCCCTTGTTTGTACTTTTCTATTTCTTAATGAAATGATTCACAGCTCTCCTGCTTATTCAAAAAAAAGATACTACTTCTAGCTGCTATTTTTTGGGTGATTATTATAGGACAGCTTCAAAAAAAGGTTTGATTGCACAAAACTAGTTCTTACCAGGGTTTTTTTATTTCATTTGAACCACTAAAACCGATCGAGACCGGTTTGATGAAAATCGGACAAAAACCGCTCCAAAGCGAAAAAAAAATCAAAATTTGAACAAGTGCTACAGTAAACCAATCAGTTTTTCTAGTTTATTGACCGTTTCTTCAGTTTTATCAATTTTAAGTTTCAAAGTTTGAAACCCACCTATTTCACCGGTTTACCCCCTCAGTTTTTCTAGTTTATTGATCGATTTTACCTGTTTTCGGTATTTCAATTTTTTTTCAAATTTTCAAGAAAACTTTAAATTTTTAAAACAAAAACCAGTCGTCCGATGAAACTGAAAACCGCAAAAACTAGCCGGTTTTGAACGGTTTTGTGAACTTTGGTCCTTAGAAATCATTTTAAATGTTACTGTTTGTTTCTGTCTTCTGCTATTTTATTTGTTCTACCTGAATCTCTTAATGGATTCTGGAAGTTCTTTTTGGCTCCATACGCAGAAGTTTTGTGGCACTCATTTTGATAATTCTAATTGGGAGGCTTGGCCAGGTATGGGTTCCCTTTTATATATGCTTTTATAGTTGGGACAGTGTTTTAGTTTCTTTTATGCATAACAGTAGGAATTCTTTCACCCGAGAATTCAACATTGTTGGATTTGGTTGAAGGAGCAAGATCATCATATGTTTGATCAGGGATTGTATAAGTATAATATACAACAGAGATGAACCAACGGAAAGTGACTCACATCACATACTTTGAAATTATTAATTAGTTGAAAGGATTAAGGACACCAAAAAGGGGGGGAATCGATGGATTTGTATAACTTAATTTCGCTACAAATTTAAACTACAAGATTTGATCACAACACAAGCAACGTAAGCAATTCTAGTAGGCAAGACCCTTAACAATGCTATTGGAAAGTGAAAGACAACAAGCAAACACTAGCATGATAGCCATCAAAAAGAATCATAAAGCAACCTATAACTCTACTTAACAAGAGAGAAAACGTGGAAAGTAAAAAGAGAGTTAAGAGAGTGCTTAGCATTTTTCCCGTGGTCTTTGAAGAATGGCGTATTCCTCTAATTCTCGTTGGATCACTCCCGTCGGAGCACGGGTCCCTCCCACCGTTTCCCACCGTTTCTAAATTGGTGCTGCAAGGGTACACTTCACTCTAAGAATGAAGTCACTATCGATCCAGCTGTAGCGAACAATACCCTCTCTCAAGAGCAAACCTGCAAAGCTCGAGTGCTCTCTCTTGGTGTTCCTTTCAAACAGGGGACTCAAAACTGCTTATAAACTTAACGTCATCTTTCACAATCTCCTCAAAAGCTCGAAAACCGACTACTAGCCGGTCTAGGCTGCCAAATCAAAAGTAATAGGCAAACATCGTTACTCTCAAAGCCTCACAAGCTCTATAATTGTATAAATGCTCCTATTCACACTCTTACTAGCACCAAAAATCTCCAATCTTGTGTTGTGCTCCTTGGCCTCTCACAAGTTTGCTCTAGCAATTTTCAAACCTCAAGCACACAGAAAAACATCTCTTCCACAGTTTAAATAGGCTCCAAGCCCATAAACAACCTTTAAAATGTGATATCATAAAACTGACTACTTTTAGATATCACCAGACTATCCGGTGACTCTTCACATTGGACTTTTGATGATTCCATCTTTCAGTAGACTAGAGAAACACCCTCTCTGAAATACATGGTGACACCAAACTGTACGGTACATACTGTCTAGTGACCTTTATTTTTAGATTTCTAGAGACACCTCTTCTGGATTTTGACTTCAGGCTCACCGGACTGTTCGATCACTGACCCACTAGACTGTCGAGCGACTTCTTCACTTCTATTCCAGAAAGCACCTCTTCTGGACCTCACTGTTCTGACTCATCGAACTGTCCGGTGACTCTTCTGAAGCTCTTAACTTGAATTTTCTTCAACTTAACTTTGATCTCGCTTGCTTTGTTTCAGTGCGTTCTAAGGTAACTAAGAGCATTCATACCTCCTAACACCTGTCTGACGCGAGAATGAATGACTTGACCTCTTTAACAGTACCGGCGATCATATAGACTCTTTAGCTAGTTTTTAGCCTTAGTCCACCAACGGCCGATACTCTTCGACTTTGGGTCATTCTTGTCATTCATTAAAGAAGCCCACCATGTTGATGTAAAAATTACGAGATGGTACTAATAATCACAATCATTATCTATGGTATTTATTTAATCACCATACCTTTTAAGAGACTTCAAAAGTCATAAAGCTAATATTAGTTTATAAGTATATTTTTTTTCTTACCCTTTGCAAGAGCATGTATAGATATAAGAATATAGATAGTTACATTTTCTAATGATTCATAAATGTTTGGAGCAACACATCGGGGAATCGTCTAGTGTAACGACCGGGTTTTCACTTACCTTTCGATAAGTCCCGATCTCACGTGACGTTGCCAATCCCAGGAGTTTGGCAATCACGATATCACAAGCGATCAATCAAAGAAACCATAACAGAAATAGTAAGCAAGAAACAAATTAGAAAATAGTAGATCAGAGTAAAATTATTAGAATAAAATCCTCCAAAGGGGTCCATCGGCACGCAGGCCGAAAATATCTCAGAGCCGATATATCTCTACCGTGAACCCAACAAAAGCAGCGACGGAAGCATCAACATGGCGACAGAAGCGAACCTCCTCCACACAGGCTAGCTCGAGCGCAGGAGCGGACGTCACGGGCCGTCAGAGACGTAGTCGAAGTCGAAGCTGAGCGAATCCTCTGAAAACAACAAATTAAAAAGCCGTGAGTACGAATACTGAGCAAACCGCGTACTACCTATCAACAATATATGCATGCAAAAGGTTTCAAGGGTAAAGGCTTGGCTCAAGTGCTAAATGCAAGTTTTAAACATTTTATTTTATTTAAAGTATGCAATAAAGCTTTGTTTTTAAACTTGTCAAATTTTATTATCTTGCCCCGCAGAGATCTCCGTTATCTCGGGCGAGGGTTCATTTTAATGCCGATGTAATCTCCACACTCGACCACAGCTCAAAGGCCGGAGTCAAAAACATTTAGAAAAGGAGAGGAGAAAGAAAAACAAAACTACTCAACGAGGAGCACAACTCAGGGTGGTGTCCTTAAAAAAGGACGTGGCAATGCGCATCGACTAAAACTCTGCAGAGGTTATGCACCTGGACCCACGGGATGCGTCATCGGGAACTACCGTCGTAGCCTCGACGAACACACAAGACCCGTCCACAAGCTTTAACTGGCGTCATCCGTCCTCCAAGATAGGGATCCCAAAAGCCTACGCAATCGGGTTCTGAAGCTGTGAAGAGCCTACCACTGATCAGGTGGGGTATCTCGATCTCATGTGGGGAGTCAAAGCTCAACACCACACTAACACTACACCGCCAACCCACGGGTAAACAACCAGTCTCGGCAAGCTTCAAGATCAAGCCAACTGCCCATACAGGGTAACGTGGTGTGCATGGTTGTCAACTGAGCGTACAAGGCTCGAAGGACTCGGTCTTTAATTGCCGAGGCAGGCTATCTCTCCAACCACAACTCCAACAACCAACAAACTCGCCGCCAAGGCCGAAGCCTCCAGTGTACCCGCCACAGGTACTCTCATAGGGACTTCTCGAAAGTCCCCTAGCTCCTCATACTGCCTCCTGCCCCCGTTAAATAGTTATGTATAGTTATTTGCAATACTCACACATTTGAAGCACAGTTCCAAAAGCATTTACACAAATTCCATTTTATAGTGATAGGTGTGAGATAAAAATAAATGCGACTAAGCATGGCTAAGCATAAAAGTAAAATAAATGTACTAAAGCAATCCTAGGGTTAATATTTGTGGAACAGTAAATTGGCACGGCTTAGGAATGTTGCTAGCACATTTTAAAATAGTTGGCATGCAAAATTAAGGTTGCAAACAAAACATGCAGTTTAAAGTGCTGGGAACAAAGTGATCAAGAAACGCGGCTTGCCTGGCAAATCGGGATCGAAATCGAGATCCGGATCGGCAAACTGATCGGGCTCGCAGAACTCCTCCTCAGGGACAGCAGCTAAACACAACACGAACAACAGAGATTAGACACTAATTACGCGACAAAGAATGGAACCGGAAATTGAATCTAAATCGAGATTACTAGACTAAATGCGCGCAAAACATTCCCCGGAACAACCCTACACAATAATCACGACGGGACAAATTAGCGAACAAATTTCGGGATTAATCGAAGATTAAACGGAATTCCTGAAAATTGTAGACAATCGAGACCACAAAGAATTAAATTAATTGCTGAATAATTAATCACAGATTAAATTAGCAATTAATCTAGCAATTAATCGGAAAGGGGAAATAAATTTAAGAGAAGGAAAATCGTTCTCACCAGTACTGGAA
The DNA here is from genome assembly GCA_001602315.1 of Zoysia pacifica. Lineage (NCBI taxonomy): Eukaryota > Viridiplantae > Streptophyta > Magnoliopsida > Poales > Poaceae > Zoysia > Zoysia pacifica. Next base: position 93,502 of record BCLH01001215.1, read on the forward strand.
TTTGAAGACGAAATCGGAGAACCGGCGCGGAAAACACGCGGAGGCAGGCGCTGCACTGGTCGGACCGAAGGAAATCGCGAGGCGCGGAAAACGACGACGGAGACAGAGATCGGCGTTGGCTTCCACGCGGAGATGACGGCGACGACAACGGAGATTGACGCTGCGACTCGGTTGGCGCGAGCCTCAAGTGGAAACGGCGACAGGAGGCGCGGGCGGCACGGCGGCTCGGTCACGCGGACGTCAGCGACCGGACGCGCGCGGAGAAATGATGATGCAGCCGACGGACCGGTGGATCACGCGGCGGGCTGCCTTCGGTCCGGTGGTCGTCGCAAGGTGCTCGACGCAGAGACGCGGGACCACGCACAACTCTGGGGCGGCTCTGAGACGGCGCACGCGGAAGGCTCTGCGACAGCGACGGGGCGATCGAGGAGAAGAAAACGGCAACGCAGAACGAGGAGAGCAGCACGCCGCGCGGAAAACCAGAACGGCGGCGCGAGGGATTTCTGAGGGAAAATGGGGAGGGGAAAAAGAGATTAGGGTTAGAGGGATATTTATAGGAGGGTAAAAATGGAGGGTTAAAAATTAATTCAGAAATTAATTAATAACCAGGAAATAATTAAAAAGGTCAAAGAGATTTAATTAGAGAAGAAAAATATTTCGAGATCTGAAAAAATAATTTGGAAAATTCCGGAAATAATTTTAGTCAAACGTAAAAATTACGTTGACTAAATTATTTCGGCACCGGATTAATTTAGACGAACGGATTTCGGATTTAAACGAAACGAATTTGGAACGAATGATTTTTGATCGGAACGAAAATTGAGACAGACAATTAAATTGGAACGAAATTGGAGATAAATTGCTGCTTTATTGAATTCGAATTTTACGGGATGTTACATCTAGCACGAGTGATAACAGTACACCTCTCTCAGAATTTTACTCATCTGTCATGCTCATGCGCATAGCGCATATTTACACATACGTCGGTGTCAGTTCGGCATCAGCATCGTCGTGCTCAACCGATCAGGAGATGGTATAAATAGGGGAGCATCAACGGAGTGGCGCTTTGAGCTCTTCTCTTTCTTTTCTTCTCGTGCCAACACAGCAGACAAAAAGAGAGGCAGACGTTGCCTCTTTACCAAGCTTCATCTTCACCGGAGCTTGCTAGGGTACCAGTTGTTCTACTAACGCTCACAGATTCCAGCTACATCTGAACGACACAGGGATACAAAAAAAATGCAGACCAAACCATTATTAATTCATTACAATAAAGATGAGCAGAAGGAAGGGAGGGGATGTACTTCTCTACCACGCGATGGACAAAGAGCTTGCAGTGGGGGATTGAGAGATCGATGTTGAGGTAGTCACCACTTGCGAAGCAAACTTTAAACTCTGCGTTGGACTCCATGTCAGCGCCCCAAAGATCTCCAGCACTGTGGCCTCCGCCTTCTTCATATCCTCATCCATTACAATGCAGGGCCACACCCGCCGCTAAACCGACACGCGTCGGCTTTCTTCGCCGGAGCTCGTTCAACTCTCTCTCTCCACCCATGCACCTCGCCACCAACACAGGAATTCAAGTGATGTATATTAGAGTTGATCAAAGTAGTTGGTCAAAACGACATGGTCAACATGCAAAGATTCCTAATGACCCAGTAATCAGTCCTATCGAGGGCGTCATTCTAACTAACTTGGCTTGGTCCCCACCACTACACAACTATAAGAGAGATAGAGTGGTCCTGCCTGACTACGAGAGCAACAGAGAGAATATAGGCCAGGGTAACCACCTCTCTTCCCTTCCGATCAGGGCAGCAGTGCTCGTACGTGGAAGACCTCAGCCCAACACCAGCCATCAGTGCTGGTGCTCCATCAGAGCGAAGGCCACAGCCTGCCGTCAGCCAATTGTACCGGCGGTCATCCATGCAGAAGGAAGCAGATCCAGAAAAAAGGGGATTGAAGCCACTTCCTGCACGAGAAGAAAAGTCGACACTGGATTTCAGTCAAGAAGATGGAAATCTTTGATGCCAAAAGGTAACTTGAAATTCATGTTTTAGGTGTTCTTCTACGGGACTAGATGATCCATGAGTTTTGGAGCCTACATTTTGTAATCAGAGCCACCTAGACCCGGATTAGAACCCTAATTGTCTTAGTTAAGTAAATATTAGGGTTAATTACTTATGATTAGTCCCCAAATTATGGTACTCCATAATTGCTTATGGCTAATGGCTCAAATCTTGGGTTTTGGTTGACCTTGCTTCAGCTCAAAAGGTAAACGAACTTAGTCGAGGATAACTTAAAACAAGAAAGGGAGGATATGAGAAGGGGAGGATATCACTCCTTTATACACACAATACTACTTAAATTAGCTTTAATAGAACTCGTGCACGATAGTTGAGATTAGAGGTGAGATCGCTCTTGAACTCATGTTTTTCTTCCTTTGAAAATAGATTGCTAAGAATATTAAAAAGGAGCAAAGGAAGTTGAAGAATAACTTGGAGATATACAAGACAAGGAACTACTTTCAATTCTAAAAGGAATCTAAATCCAACTCGGTTCGAATCCGAGTCAACTCCACTATACCCTAGAGCATGCATGAAAAGTTAGAGGCCACGAGGGTATTTGAATGCAATTATTTGGTGTCTCAAAGATCTTTATAACCTCATCGTTAGTTTTCTATGGCTGCTCGATGTCGTTGGAGGTCATTACGTGCCTTTTCACCAGGGAATCCCATAAGCAGCATGCGCCGACAGCAGCCACTGCAGTTGGTCGATGCCACCCATCGTGGTCGCCCTCAGTGCTGGGTATGAGCTGAGCGCACTCGCAGGCTTCAGATCTTGCCATGGATGCCAGAAGTAGCCCGCTGCGCACGCACATGAGCCATGAGCACCGCACTCTTAGCCGCAAGCGCCAGCCGCTCTTCGTGCACGCTTCAGTCCGGCGCCACCCTCTAGCCACTCGCCGCAGGCACACGTCGCCCGGGGAACCCGGACCAGTGGCCACCACGCCAAACTACCAAGTCCGCAATCTGGTTTTTTTCAAGAGTGAACTGGCACTAGCGTTACAGTTGGCCAGGTAGCTCGGTTTTTTCCCTAGAATCAAATGATGAGAGCTGTTCATCTTGCACTAACAGTTGAGATTGATTCGGGCGTAACAGGCCAACGGGTCGCTCTGGGCGTAAAACCCAAACCCAAAAAAACCCGAGACCGAATCTAAAAAACCCGATGCTCGAAACCCGAAACATATTTTTGGGTTGGGATACTGAAAACCCGAATTTACCTTGGGTGGATTTGGGTTGGTGCCCCCGGTACCAAAAAATCCGATTTACCCGAAATAATATGGCCCATAGTAGTTTCAGCCCAGCCCAACAATGAAACCCTAGCTGTACTCAACCCAAGCACCCAGCCGCTGCCCTGCCCGCCCACCAGTCTGGTCAACAAGCACAGCTCACAGGCCACTGCCGCCACCCAACCGCTGGTGCTCCCTACTCCCGGCGTCCCACCTCCTAGGACCGCCGCCGCCGTTCAGGGGCGAAGCCAAGGCTTGCCGTTGGGGTCAGCTGACCCCAAAAATTTCCATGCAAAACGACATATTTGCTCATAAATTGAGCCCTGACCCATTAGAAATCCACTTCTCCAACGTCACTGACCCCAGTGATCAATCTTTCTAGCTTCGCCCCTGCCAGCGTTCCCCCACTGCGCGGCCGCGTCGGCGCGCCGCCACACGACACAACACCAAGCAGGACGCCGCCACCTCACTACCACCACCCCCATCTCTTGGGGGCGTCGGGGCAGCGCTGCCGTACTAGCTCGGCAGTTCCGAACGTTGCCGGCTCACTGCGCTGCCACCAGTGAACCGCACAGATGCGTAGATCTCTGCCTCCCTGAGTCCCTATGTCATGCAGCTGCTACTCTTCGATGTCAACGACAACAACCATAGATGAATCATCCAATGCATTCGGGTAAATCGGGGTACTCAAAACCTGAACCAGAAATTACGGGTACCCGTAACGTAACCGAAATTACAGGTACCCGAAATTACGGGTACCCGAAATTTCGAGACTAACCTCGGATACCAAATCTCAAATCCCGATTTTTAAAAAACCCGATCAGCCCAACCCAAAATTTCAGGTTAACCCGAATGCCCAGAGCGACAAATGGGGTGTTGCACTCCTAGATAAAATTACGGCCCAGGCCCAGGTTGTTGGGCTGTTAGCCTGTTAGAGAGCAGGCTGGACTAGATGTGGGCTGAGTGGAGGAAGTATGGACCGCATAAGCGGATCATTTCTTTTAATGCCCTATTTTATTTCCTTTTCCAATAATGCTAATGTCACGATGATTAATAGTAGAAGGGAAACATCAGTAAAATTATGCTGAAATAGTTGAGTATAATTATTCTATCTTTTATGCTCTCATGTCGATAAGTTTCCGGCAATATCTCTTTTCATGGGTGCTTTATTAGCCAATTATTAATGAGCTCATAGTAGATATCATATTTTGAGTATTATTCAGCTATTTTAGTGTGCTTTAAACAAATAAATAAATTTTGGCCTACTAAGTTTTAGCCCAGCAGCAAAATATTTTTTAAATTTCCAGCTTGATTTTTTTAGAACTTATTTTTCTTTTATGAAAATTAAGGAAATTCGCTTAAGAATCACTAAGTAATGTATTTGAATGAGTGGAACCAACGAGAAGTTCATTCAGAGACTTAAGAATATTTTTTTCTTAGCTGGAAAATTATGGGAAATTTATTGTTTTTGGCATTATGTTATGGCATGTAATAAGT